>PISX010003001.1:0-147267 GCA_004024625.1 Mellivora capensis | reverse complement strand
ACAGAGCTTTCTCTTAACACATGCCTCCCCAGAGCAGATTTTTTTTTTTTTAAGATTTTATTTATTTGTCAGAGAGGGGGAGAGAGAGAGAGAGAGAGAGAGAGAAAGAACACATAAGCAGGGGGGAACAACAGGCAGAGGGAGAAGCAGGCTCCCCACCGAGCAGGGAGCCCAAGGTAGGGCTGGATCCCAGGACCCTAGAATCCTGACCGGAGCTGAAGGCAGACACTTAATCAACTGAGCTACCCAGGCATCTCCTAGAGCAGGTCTTTAGGCTGGAGTTCTGCCTTGTTAAGATGGGTGCTTAGCTCTTGTTCCTTGAAGGTAGATAAGCACCGTGAGGAGCAAACCATTAGAGGTAAACTTCAGAGGTGTTGTAATGCCTCCAGGATGCCAATGATGCAGACCAGAGTCCCAGGGGCCATTTCTCATTCTTTGGTGTAGTGAACCAGGAGAGGCTTTACCATTTGCTTTGTCTGTTTGCCATCTGAGCTGCTGTGCCTTTTGTACACACTTGCTGAGCCCCCCAAACAACGCTGTGCCAGATTCATGGCTGTGTGGTAGAGTAAAACAGCAGGGCCCGGGGCATATGGCCAGTGGAAGCATTACAGTAGGACAACTCTGGGCCTGTTCCAGTAGGCCAGGTGAAACAGCACAGTTAGAGTGTGCTTGCTAAGCCCATTTCAAACTGTGGCATGGTAGTCTCTAAAGGCTTGCAGGGACCTCTCTGATCGTTCAGGCTGGCCTCCTGCTCATCCTCCCACCAGGGGCTATAGACTGTGTGAAGATGTCCAGTGATGGTAAATTCCCTCCCTGCCAAGGAAGTGACAGTACTTTGAGTACTTTTGTCGGAAAAAAAAATTATTTTTTTTAAAGTCATAACAAATTCTGTAACCCCTGTTAGAGCCTGATATCCTAGTTCTGATGCTGGGGCTATAATCTTCCAGGCTAGTCTCTCTGCATATAGCAAATCCATCAGAGTAGGCCAGGTTACGCTACAGTGATGAAATGCCACAATCTCACTGGCATCAAACAGTAATAAAAAGAACTATTTCTTGTCATGCAAACTGTCCAACAAAGGCTGGCTGAGGGCTTGGCTCAGGTAAATCACTGGGGACATAGGCTGTCAAGAGTCCAGGTGTCCTCTCTACCTAGCCATTCACTTGGAGGAAGGAGTCTGGTCCGCTAGAAGAAAAGGACAGTCACTCCCCAGCATTGAACTGTTCTATCTCACAAATATTGTACGTAATTCTGCTCTTGTCCATTAGAACTATTCTTGTGGCCTTACCTGTCCATAATGAAGCTCCTACCACATGTCCAGGGGGCAGAGAGCTGGAAATACTCAGAGATCAGCCTTCGTGATGATCACAATAGTTTTTCATATATTTGAAGGCAGTTAGGCCATTCTCCTGCCTTCTTCCCCAGGCTCCCCCCCCAGTTTACCTCCTCATGACTGTCTTCTACACTTTATGCTCTCCTCATCAGTTGACTTTCCTCAGAACGTGGTAGAGTTTTGTGTCTCTTCATGCCGGGTGTCTAGTGTGGAATCCAGTTTTCCAGATCCAATCTAATCTTGGCGGAGCTCAGTGGAGCTTATCCACTTACCCTCTGGGACCCCACGTTTGGAACTCTGGAACCTCAGATTGCGTCTTTAGTTTTGTGGCCACAGCCACAGAACCCTGCAATTGTATAGTCACTATTCACCGGACTGTGAGCTCCAAGATGGTGGGGCCTGTTTGGCTTGTAGTGTCCCCTTCCCTTGGAAAAAGGTCTGATAAATCCTAACGTGTTGACTACACACACTTACTCTTTTCCTCTGCCTCCTTTTTCACTTGTACTATGAAGTCCTCACTCCATCTTGTCCTGACATAATTAGCTTTTCAGACTCAAGTACAGATTATATTTATTTCTTAAATTTGTTCCGGCATATGGGTATGAAAGACTATTGCAGGAGTCAAAAAATGTATGTTTGACACCCAGCTCTGATTATAACCTTCAGTACCATGTTTATGCCCCTATAAGCTGCCAGGTGCCACGAATACAATCATGAGGAAGACCAGAGGCCACCATTCCACTGAGTAGGTTAATTCAGGCAAACCATATAATGACTTCAGACTGCACATTCCATGAATGCAAGGCTCTTTGGGTGTTTTTTCATTCTAGTTTTCCCAAAAGTGAGATCATGTCCGGCAGATAGTCAGTGCTCAGTAAATATTAGTTTAATGACTATGTGGACTTCTAAGCTTTGGTTAGCTCTTTCGTATCAGAATCTGCTGGGAGGGCATATGTAGTTTGGAAACTTAGTAGCCCTTTGTTCCATTGTCTAGTTTTTGTATTTCCTCGTGTTGCTTGCTTGATATAATGAGATTAAATAAAGGTATGAAATTTGTCTGTTAATCCTAAGGGAGTACAGGTTATCTAAGGTCGTAGAATACTATTCCAGATTAGTATCCATCTGTTAACATACTTAGACTCCCATTGTTCATTGAATCCAGCTAGACCACAAGTTGGTGAGACTTCATCATGTATGCTAATGAAGCTCAGATATGTGAAACCTATCCTACACCTCTGAACCAACTAGTCTGGAAACCATCCAAAAAGAAAATGAGATTAGGCTTTCCAGATTTATCTCTATGAGCAGTCCTGATGTTAAGTACCATTTCTGGTGCTCCTATACTACTAGAATAATTCTGTTCTGAAATTTTGCTTGTACTTGTTTATAATGTTGTCTTTATTTTTTATTTATTTGACAGAGATCACAAGTAGGCAGAGAGGCAGGCAGAGAGAGGGGGAAGCAGGCTCCCTGCTGAGCAGAGAGCCCAATGCGGGGCTCGATCCCAGGACCCTGAGACCATGACCTGAGCCGAAGGCAGAGGCTTAACCCACTGAGCCACCCAGGTGCCCCACTTGTACTTGTTTAGATGATCTATATAATCTCTTTATTTACCTTGGGCTATACTCCATTTTGCCAATGATTCTTGTAATTGTTTATATCTTAAATTCTTTTCCTCAAGGAAAAACACAGAAAGTAGAGCTGAGAAATTTTTTTTTTTTGAAAGATTTTATTTATTTATTTATTTGTCAGCGAGAAGGAGAGAGAGAGCACACAAGCAGGCAGAGAGGCAGAGAGAGAGGCAGGCTCCACACCAAGCAAGGAGCCCAATGCAGGACTCGATCCCAGGACCCTGGGATCATGACCTGAGCCAAAGGCAGCGGCTTAACCCACTGAGCCACCCAGGCATCCTGAAATCTTTTTCTTTCATTGTGTTCTAGTATCAGTTTCTAGGAGGGGGCTTACCTTCTCTTGATCTTGTGCTGATCTTTAGAAAGCCATTTTTCCTTTCCATGGATGAACAAGAGAAGGCAATCAGGTATGAGAGACTGACATACGATTTTAGGAGCAAGTGATCTGTATGAGCCTCATGGGAATTTGGGATTGAGAGGGTATGCAGAGAGGGGATGTGGTTGTGAAAATTGCATGAAGATGGACAGGGAGGCAGTTGGAGTGATAGTCTTGCGTGAGGCGTGAGCAATATGGCGTTGACCAACCATATCCCTCTGCTCACCTTTAGTCGTGAGAGCACAAGCCTGGAAGAACTTGAGGTTCTTCATCATCTAGGTTATGACTGACACTGTCAGCTCAAACAACTACTAGATTATCTCTGGTTTCTAATTTGAAGTATCTCCAAAGAAAATTCTTGCCTCAACCTCTGTAAGCCACTTGCATGTTTGACCACCCTCAGTGCCTACACAATTGTTGCTCTATTTAGTTGGAATTCTTCTAGCTACGGTCCAAGCCCTTAGAAGAATGGAACCTCTGTGGGTTAGAACTGCCTTGGTGGTCTGAGAAAGGCAGTCCTGGGAGGTGTGGAAGGATGGTACATGGAAACAGGGGTGTAATGCCCAGTTTCTAGTAAGAATACATAGGACTTCAGGGTCTCATTTTATTAGGGACACTCGTCACAGAGATCTCCATCCAGGAAGTCAGACACTTTGGTTCTACTAGTGGCATGCCAGGACCTAGGGAACACCTTGAACATGCATCCTCTTTCCTCTGAACTGGTCCACAGACGTGCTGAGTGTCCAGAGGGTGACCAGCAGGTATTGGGGTTAGGGTATGGTCTCTGTTACCTGGTCAGAAGGGACTTAAATGTGCCTTCGGGTTAAATATGAAAGAACAAAAGCTTTCCTGGAAGGCTTGAGGAAAGAGCTACTTTAGGATAAACCAGATATTTCTTAGCCTCTTTTTTATACCCAGCAGCAGTTTCAAACACAGTATGGGTCATGCATGTCAATCAGGGCAGCAGCATGAACTCAAAACAGCCTGCAAGAAGTTTTTATTTTTTTTTATTTTTTTTTAAAAGATTTTATTTATTTATTTGAGAGAGAGGCAGTGAGAGAGCATGAGCGAGGAGAAGGTCAGAGGGAGAAGCAGACTCCTCGTGGAGCTGGGAGCCTGATGCGGGACTCGATCCCGGGTCTCCAGGATCATGACCTGAGCCGAAGGCAGTCGTCCAACCAACTGAGCCACCCAGGCGTCCCAGCCTGCAAGAAGTTTTTAAAAGAGTCTCCTGAGAAATCTCTGCAGCCAACCAGCCAGAAAAGCAAAAGTCCCCCGGCTTGGAGCTGGCACAGCCTCCCTGTCAGGTGAGATGGTCTACATGAGGAATACGGGCGTCCCCTTCTGCCCCTGTTCTGGTAGGCAGCGCCTCCCCCCCACCCCCCGCCCACTGCCCCGCAACCTTCCCTCACTGCTCTGCAATCGAGGACAATCATTGTCAATACCATTTTCTCCGTCCCAGCCCTGACTGAAGTGCTTGACCTAGAATAATCTGGTGAATTTCTGTGGTAATAACAGAAGGCTGGCAAGGGCTATTCTCCCATCTCACAAATGACAACATTGTCATCTAGGGGCAAGAACGCCTTTCCCAAAGAATAAAGGGCAAATCCGGTTCCTAGGTTCTCCAGTCAGGACTCCTAAACCCCTGTGAGGAGGCAGGAGCACCCTCACAGGTGGTCTGTACGGGGGAGGGGCTGACGGCAGAGGGATGCCGAAGACACAGGAACACCTGAGAGAAAGACGATGATAGCGGCCCTTTCTGGGTTCTCAAAGAGCCTATGAGATAAATGTGCAGATCAGGATTTTATGGCGTCCTGGGGGTTGGAAAACTGCCTCTGACTGGTTGAGCTCTGAAAAATCAAAATGCTAGAGAGAGAGGGCACAGAAGGGATCAGCTCATGCCGGTGAGTGAGGGAGGCGGGGGGGGCGGGGGGGGAGACAACGGACAACGAGCGCCTGCCCAGAGAGTGGAGGTGAGGGTGGGGGCAGCCGGGACTGGATGAAGCTGACCGTGGCATTCTTCATTGTGGTTCTAATTCAGCACAGGAAGGAAGGGAGACTACAAAGGCCCATTTATAACCATGCTCCCGTCCACGGTGTTCAGCCTGCAACTCTGGAGAAACATCTGACCCGGGTTGATTTCCACTGCAAATGTCTCAGGCTGTCTCAGTCTTATCCTTGGATAATGTAAAATAAGCTATAGGACCCACCGTGACTGTGTGCCAAGGGCATTTTCATTTTGCGTCAGTGCAGCCAGATGAAGCAATCAGGGTGACCAAATTTGGGACTAAAGATTGGACAAAATATTATGGTGTTGGCCCACGATAATGGTCAAGGCCAAAGCGGCGGTGGCTGGGATATTTGTGAGGCCACATATACTGAATTAAGATCAATAAATGAGAAATGGGTGTTTTTATTTTTCTTCTTTTCTTTGCTGTCAGGCTCTAGCAGCTCTGTAGCTGTCCCAGCTGCCACGGTCCGCCCCACACTACACACCTTCTTCCCAGTGATGCCACAGCTGGGTGGTAAGTTACTGAAAACAGGAGTACCCTGGGGTGGGGGGGGGCACAAGGAAAGGCCTGGAAACCCCACCTTGGGTCAGAGTGCTCCTCAGGGGTTCAGATGGGGTTCAGATGTCTCAGTATGACCCAGACCATTTCCTCTTCCTCGGAGGCCCGGATCCAGATTGCATCACTCTGGCCTGCCCCAGTTCCTTGGAGGGGGGTTAGTGGTTCCAGGCCCTTGACACACAAATCATATAATCTTACTGCTGATAAATGGCTCTGCAGACAGGATGACTAATACTGTCCTGCCCAGCTGGCAGTTTATCTAGTGTTCCTTGCGAAGTCCAGTCTACACCCTTTTTGTTTTCAAAACCCTACAAAACCGGGAAAAATAAAATTGGCCTTGATAGAAGGCACTCACAAACCTGACTAAAAGTGGGGATTCTGGAGTTAAACTGCCTGGTTCAAGTCCTGACCGTAATGCTTTAGTGTAGGACTTGGGACAAGTCAGGTAATCTCTGTGTATCTCAGTTTCCCCATCTGTACAATAGAGAGTGGCCCCTTCTTGGGATTTGGAATGAGTAAATACACTTAACATTTGGAAGATGGCCTCACACCTGAATTAAATGTCAGTCATTAGTAAGTGAAAACATCTTCTGGGGTCAAAGCTGATCAAAGTCTCAACATATCAGTTCTCCTTTCAAATTCTCCACCCTTCATGGACTTAATGGGGGAATAGTTTGGGAAAGTAGGGAGGGGTGGGTATAGGGATGAGGACAAAGTGGGGAGGACAGTAGGGTGATAAGGCCTGATTGTTTTTCAAGATTCCTTACCCGAGAGGCAGGATGGTACTGCGGGAAAGGGTAAGTGTGACCTTGTCTTGACTTCCATGCTGGAGGGAAACCCAGCAGCCCTAGCAGCCCCAGCAGACTCAGCACCTGCTGACCAAATGGCTCGTGTCCAGTCTATTGCAGGAAGTATGGGTGGGTGAACTTGCTGATCCTCAGAAAGGATCCAAGATTTAGAAGAATGGATTAAAGATGTGAAGAGCCCTAACCTTGGACTTGGAGACTCCTAGAGCTTTAGATAAACATCCTGTACCTCCTCTCCTCACATAGAAGAGGGAGGAAGCAGCAGCACTGGAAATCCTCTCCTGGCATGCTCGTTGATATTCTGTTGGGTAGGCCTGGGATTGAAAGAATGGACTTAAACCAAACGGGGCAGCCCAGGTAGTGGGTCTGAAGAGATTGTGAAAAGGGAAGCTACTGAGTGATTAAAGAGAACATTTGGGGCCTTTGTGGGGCTATGATGGTTTTTGTAAATAAATAGGAGGTATGCTTTATTGTTCATCCTTCTTTACCAGTGGGGAGTAAATGAACCACATCACGTAGATCCTCAGCCCCACACAGCCATAGAAGACTGAGCTGGCACCTAGCTATGAAAGTTCCTGGGCCCTCACTGCCCACCGAAATAGAAAAATCCCTCCCTTTCCAGAAGTCTGGTGGATTAGAACTTCAGTGATTTAGGCTCTAGACTAGATCCACTCCTTCCCAAGTCTGAAACCTTTGGGCAACCAATTAAACTTCTCTGAGCCTTTCTCTTCTTATTTATAAAATAAACTCTGGTAGTCACACTGGAAACAGTGGTAGAAGGACCAGAAGATGTAGTGAAATTGTGTAGCTTGGGTGTGTCTCTGCACCACTAGGCACTAAACAAAAGTAAATGGAGGTCCCTAGTGACTCTGTTCATTCAAAAGTCCTTTTTCATCTGGCAATACAAAAAAGAACTCAGGACAGATTTTCAATAGTGGCTAGATACCCTTTGGCTGCTCTGTAATTCTGCACTGGGTTTGTAAACGAAGGCCATGTTCTGGCCAATCTTTGTGTACAGAAGTGATGCGTATCCTTCCTTGGAGATGTAGTTAAGCACCTCCTCCCTCTTTCTTCCTTGCTATGGCAATCTTGGAAGCTGTATTTTCCAGACAGCATATTTATGTGATCCAAGAGGGCCGTTGAACTTGCACTATGTTTTATGCGACTGAGAAATCAACGCTGTGCATTAGCACTGAGACAGAGGACTGCTTTGTCGCTGCACGGCTTAGCAGTCAGTGCCCTGACCCAGAACAGAAGTTCTGGGCGGTAAGAGGTCAAGTCCACTTAGGGAGATGCAGGTTCTATCAGCTTTCCAGGAATTTGCTTTAGGAGTTCTAGCCATTCTCCTCAAAACCTTTTAGATATCTCATCTCCTAGTGGGGATGGGACAAATCATCCTAGACAGAAAGTTTGCTTTTGCTACAAAATGCATTTATTTCCAGACAGACAAAATTCTCCAGCTGCATATGAGTACATATTCTAAGGTCCTTCGGTAAATGTCCTGTTTGTAAGAGTCATTTCTAATTATTAAAATGCATACCAAACATTTTTGTCTCTAAAATATAACTTAACGGCTTACACATTAGCAGGTTATTTAAGTCTGGTCGTTGACATGAGTGGCGTGAGATTCTTCACTGAGTGTGGTACGGTATCAACACATCATCCCACGCTGAGCTTTCACAAGTCCTTGGGCAGCAAGCCCCTGGCTCACCTGCTGTTTGCGTGGACAGCTGGCCTTGTGGCAGCGAGCCCTCTTCTGTGGACAAAGTTATGTGGAGACAAAGAAGCATGATATATGCAACATGGAGAGGCATTTCACAGAATGCAAACACCATTCAGGTACATAAGTGGTCCGGAGCATGAAAGTTCAGTGCACACGAATCTGTTTACACTAGCCAGGCGCGTGGCACCGTCTCACTGGGCACTCAATAAATATCCGTTCAAGTGAGGATAAGAATAAGCTCGAACAGTTGTCTTGGTGCCCAATATCTGTTTTCAAGACAGGGCTTTACACTGTGAGTTTTGTTTCTTCAGAGTAAATCATTCTGCTTGGAAAGCCATTCATTTCCTTACCTTCAAATTCTTCATTAGCATTTACAGACTTCTTGCAGTCTGCTGGTATCCGGTGCTCACTGGTTAAGAAGAGCAAAGGGTGGCCCAGACCAAGTCTTGATTTGCCTGTTGAAGTGAAAAGCCGGTTGGCTCAGAATTTCTAGGATCGAGTTGATTCTTCACACCTTCTTGTGTTGGTTCCTTCCAATATCCCAAGCCCAGAGGAACCGTGGAAACTCCTAGGTTGAGCAGTATACTTCTTCATGAAATCTCATTTCAGTATCCACTCTTTCCAGCACTCTTTCTTGGCTTCATGAGGACTTGAAAGAGTTGACTTCCTGAAGTTCTGTCCTTCAGAGTTTTCCACCTGTGCTCTGAAGGTAAGGTAATCTTGTTCTAAGGCCGATACTGGGGAATGCCCCACAAAGGAAATTCCTGGAAAGTCTGGATCTGCTTGTGATTCTCATATCATGCCTTTCATTCCCCATAAGGCTAAGGTTGCAATTCTGGAGACACAAAGGAAAAGTTTCTAAATTCATCCTGGTTAATCATAGGAAGATGTCCCTCATCAATTGGGGTTAAAACTGGCTCTTCCTTAATGAAGTCAGGGTCGAAATTACTGACATCTTCTCGGGATTTCTGTCAAAAGGAAACAAGGGTCAGATTTTAGGCACAGGAGGCTTTCTCCTCTTCCCTGGGCCTGCACCCTCTCCGGGGAGGTCAGAAGGGCTCTGCGGCCCTGGGAGCCACAGTATTTACAGTTAGGACCATTAGGACTAAGTGCATTGTAGTAATTCTGCTGTGCCGTGTATTGTTATGGGCATTTGGGAACCCCCACTTCACTAACCGCATGGAAATCTTGCTGAGAAGGCCCGCCTCAGGCCAGGAGGCAAAGCAATTACCTTGGTCACCTGATCCAGCCCTCTCAATCACCCTTTAGTTGGCATTTCACCAGTGCCACTTCTCGACGGGCTCTACTGAGGGACACACACGCTCAGTTGTCAACAGAGTGTAAGTTCACACTTGCCTCACCAATTGCTTATACACAGGACTCTAGGTGTGAAGAGATTTTCTTGAAAGACATGGAAGCACAGAGTTTAGGAAGCAACTGCCTCTTGGTTTACTCACCAGTTGGCTTCCTGTTGTCTCGCTGGCAAAGCCTTCCCTCCTACCTGAGGCATTGGCAGAGGAGGCCTGGTGAAGGAAGTGGCTTGATGGCTGGGTGCCTGGTGCCCAACCTTGGGGGCTGTTACAGATTAAGCTGGCTGTATGTTTGGAAATGTTGATATTTTACATCTTTATAAACTAATGCTGGAAAGCTCACCTCTGCCATTGTTAGACTTCTCATTTTTCTTACCTAAGTTGAAGATATGTTTCTGCTTTCTCCACTGTGGATCTCTTGACCCAAAGCCAGAGCTAGACCACCCTCAGGAGTGCCCCCTCAGCTACCTTGCTTGGGAAGGTACCCCTGGAGTTCCCGGTATTTCTTGAGTCAAAAGGGATTTGGCCTGAGCTCTGGGCAGCAGTAGCTGATCCAGATCCAGGCTCTCCAAGCCAAGGAGCCAGGTTCAGTGAGGTGGGTAGCATTTCATGCTTTTTCTACTTCCTTGAGGGCTTGGGAAAGGTACTGGGGGAATGTGAGGAAACTATAAGAACAATGAATTTCTCAGCCCCACTCTCTTGGGAAAACCTAGAAAGTTTTAGGTCTTTTACACTCCAGAAAGTTTAGGTTAAGGGGGAATGGGTTCCAGAGCAAGCAAGAGGTGAAAAATTTGAGAGAAGTAACCTGGAAGGGGAGAGAGGCTGCCTCAAGGGCCAACCTTCTCCTGGGTGAGCCCACCTTGCAGGGGTGAGGCTGAACTTCTGATTTGGTTATTCCATAGGGGAAACAGATTTTGGTAGAGCACGGAGACATTTTAAGAAGGAGGAAAGTCTACTCTGATGGTCTTAAACACTTACGATTCTGGGTCTGAAAGGTGGTTCCACTTGGCGATGGTTCAGCTGGGCCCAGTCGATTTCCTTAAAGAAAGGATGTCTCAAGATGGCATGCTCTCCACCCTGCGTAAGGCTGCCCAGGCGCATGGTGGGGTTCTTGGTCATGAACTGAGAGGGGAAGAAAGAGTCGATCATTCAATAACATACAACAATTAGGTCACAAGATGGTAGACACCAGCCCTGGCAGAGGAGCCTGTGTGAGGCTTTCTGGCTGATCTTGCTTAACTGGCTGAATTTTCCATTATGGGCACTGCCAGCATGAGTCATCCCTGAAAGGCGCAATTGCTTGTGTGTATTTATGGCCTTTGCCACTTCCATTTCAGACGTGGCCACGAAAATAAAGCTGAAGAGTCCAGTTTTCTTCACTGTAAATATCATGTATTTTTCTTTCCCTTTTAAAGAAAAACTCTTATAAAATAGTGTGCCTTTCTCCAACGCTGCAGTTGCCGACAGCCCACAGCTTATGAATAAGGCTACTTTTAAGAACAGCTGTGCCATTTTCTGAGAACCTGACCAGCCGGCCAGGGTTCCTGCTTTCTGACAAGACCACAGAGAGAAGAGTGAGGGTCATTATTTTGAAGATCTGTGGGAAGAAGCTACGAGAGTAAAAAAAAACCCCAAAGTTGGCCACTTTTCTTTATGCAACAAAGATGCTCTCTTCTCCTACCCTTCTATTTTGAAATGGTGAATGACTGAGAAGCTTCCTATGTAGACCATTTAAGCAATGTGTGTAGATGAATCCTCTGTATATCTACCAATCAGGTAACTTCCCTTAGGCTGAGCTCCTATCAGGATATTTGGAACTAAATCGTCTTTGACAAAAAGGCCCGTAAGGTGTTCTGATCCTGTCCAAACCAAGGATTCGCACAGGATAATTTGCTTTTCGGGGCCAGAATGTGATTTTTCAATTTTAAAGACAATCAAACTGATTTGAAATAATAATTCAAAGTAAAAATGGCCTTGGATTAAGAAGTTTTGTGGTAAAGTTTAAATCAAGTTATCTTTAACCAAGTTTGATCTGTGAGAACAAGAGAAAAAAATCTCGCTCTGCTGTGGAATATTCAGAGTAAATAAAAAGCCCCTGTGGTTGAAGGCAGTGTTGGGAGGTGGCATCCCGGCCTGGCCAGGGGTCCAGAGCTGCAAAACCTCCACTGGTGACCCTGGGGTAGGGGAGAAGGCTGCAGAACTCCCTAAGCGTAGTTGACAGGAGAGACCTCAGAACATGCTGAATAGCCCTCCAAGGGAGACAAGAAAAAATGCAGACACCAGTGGAGTTTAACAGCTTTTCCTCCCTCCTACAGACAAAGAATCCAGGGCCATAGGTGGGGCTGGAGTGGAGATGCAGCCCGAAAGTCTGAGGGGGCTTTCAGAGCAGCACAGGTCCAAGCATTTAGCTCAGTTCTGTGAGAGTGAGGTGTTCATGCTGCCTAGGTTCTCTTGGATCAGCCTGTGTACTCAGAAAGGAAGGGGGAAATGTGTACACAAGAGAAACAAGCACGGGGATGCAATCCCTAATGGAACAGGCATCTACTCTAAGAGCTAATTAACAAACAATGCTGCAGAAAACCTCAGAGTACAAGGATGGTAGAACAGACTCCAGTGGCTTGTGGGAAATTTCCAGGCCTGCCAATGAGGAGAGCAGAGGACATCTTGTGAGTGTGCGGGTACAACTTGTTCTGGGCAAAAGGAACAGTGCCTGGCTCTCACTGCCAGAGTGGCAGGAGCCCAGTGTCCAGCAGACTTTGTCCATTCTTCTTTGCCCCTGGCACTGAAGCCAGACTTCCAAGGGGCACTGTGGAGAGGCACTGGGCGTGAGGGAAAGGAGATCAACTCACGGCTGTTCCTCCTCTAAACGCTAATCCCTGGAAAGGGAGACCGTCAGAATACCCTTTCACTAGCCTGATACCTTCTCTTAGGTTCTGGTAGGTCCTCTGAATAACCAGACAGTTTTCTTTTGACTTTTAATATCTTGTTCTGAGCCCGTTAGACTCAGCCATTCTCCAGTTTAAAAGGGGGATCAATTTACGAAGGTTTCCGTGGTATCTAGTGCATGCAAGGCCATATACCAGCCGTTGTGGGGATGGCGATGGCAAAGACGGTGCCTGTCCACGAAGGAGCTGATTGAGTGAAGGGGGAAGAGGCCAGCAAGCTTTGTGGCAATCACAGATGGGTGAAATGAAAAGAGCAGAAGGCGTGGCGCTTTGAAGAGGGGCTGGTCACGACTCGTCCGTGGCACTTGACGAGAGAGGAGGGGTATGAAGGAAGTGAACACAGGCCTGAAGGAAGAAAACAGTCATGCCCAAAAGCCAGCACAGGTGCAGAGTAACATACAGTGTGGTGTGACTGGCACATGGAGATGGTTGGGGAGCCAGAGGAGGGGTGGAGTGCCGGGAGGGCTAGCCCACGGGAGCCACCGAAGTCCTAGAGAGAGATGAGTGAGGCTCCAGCCACAGTGTACTGGGTATGTCCTGAAGGAGGAGGTAAGAGATTGGTGGTGGGTGGACAGTTAAGAGGTGGAGAAAATAGCTGAGAGGACTGGACAAGTTCAGAAACGAGCAAGGTTTCTGGTTAGTGGGAAGGCAAAGATAGGAGCAAGTCCTAGAGGACTTGTGGAAGAAGAAGGAACACAATCCCCACTGGCTGGCCTTGCAGTGAGGGTGACCAGGAGTGCAGGGTCACACGGTCTCTCTAGCTGACTGCTGGAGGGTTGGTACTGGATAACAGACATCAGTAACAAAAAAAGGGCAATAGATTACTGGTAGCATTAACCACAGAAGCAGTAACATTAGTAATAGCAGGGTTTGGGGGGAATGAAACAAAAACACACAGCATTTCTCAAGACCTGACAGGGCGCAGATCTGGGAGGCTGAGATCAGCTTTGCATTTGAAGTGTGCAGACATTCCCCATGGAAATGACTAGTCATGTAAATCCAGGGTGCAGGCAAAGATCAGAGGTCTGTCTGAGATAGCAACATTTGGTGAGAGGGTAAGAGATGAAGCTGGTAGGGGAGACAAGACTATAGAAAAAGAGAGAGTATAGAAGTAAGACCAGCCCCAGGCCTCAGACATCTTATTTGGCTCACACAGCATGTTTTAATTACTTGTCAAATATTTAAAAACTAGGAAATGTCATTTAAGAGTCAAGTTTTCCACTTTCTCTTGGAAAATAGAATATTCTAGAACACTAAACTTGCACTGGTTGACATACAGGGCCTAGAGTCCAACAGTGGCTGCCTTTTCAGATGGAGCATATGATCCCTGGTCAACCATATGCCCCACCACTCCACACTGCCTCACAGCTAGCGGGCTTCACTCACTGACTTTGCATGGTTCTGAGCCCTGGCACAGGGACAGAAACGCCAGGGTAGGGCTTCCGGTTCAAGATGGCAACCTAGGAAGACCCCAAACTCATCTCATCCCTGGACATAATCAAATCTACACCTATTTTATAAAGCAAATCTCCCTGGAGAGGAACTAAGGGCTGACCGAACAGCTTCTGCACAACACAAGCTAGATGGAGACATGATAACATGCTCATAAAGGGAACACTCAATGTTGCAAACCGAAGTGGGGAGGAATAGTATTGAGAGACTTTGAGTAGATTCAATTGCCCTGGAGCACAGAAAAAATCATTTAAGAGTACAACTAGAATATAAAGCATTCAGCCCTAGAAGCTTGACAAATGGCAGGAGACGTGCTAGAAATCTCTCCAGGCTGGAGGGGCTGGCGAGTATTATGAGTGCAGTCCCCCTCTACCTTGGAAGCATGGAGAGGAGCAAAGTCCAGTGCCCTAGTGAGCCTGACACCTCAGTGAGCCCTGGGCCCCTGGTCCGGGGCAGCCCCAGCAAGGCAGCCCCCAGGGCACTTGTGGTCAGCATTCACTATAGTTCCAGACTTCCTGCCAAGGTGACACAGCGCACCATACCTGAGATACTCCAGGCCACACCACTTTGCCTCCAGCTGACTTGCTAGGGCTCCTCCAGTACAAAGTGCTCTGGGACCTTCTAACTCAGTTCCAGCAGCCCAACCAGGGCCCCCCTGTTAGAGCACCCTGGGCAGCAACAGCCTTGGCTACAGGTGCCTATTGCGCTGAACACTTGGGGACCCCCTGGCTTGCACCAACTTCAGCTATCCTGCTAGAGTGCCTTCTGCTCTCTGGGAGGGCCCCAGCCCATGCCTGCTTCAGCTGTCCTGCCAGGGCACCCTCTGCCTAAAGAGCCACAGGACTGTCTCAGTCCAAACCCACTTCAACTCCCAGCAGGGCAGCCCCAACATGGAGTGCCCCAGGACTCCCAGCCCACCCTGGCCTCTCCAGTGAACCAACCAAAGTCACCAGGTACACATAGTCTACAAAGGGACAACCCTACAACAGACCATTCCTTCAGCTCTAGGAGAAGTAGCTATTCTGCTTAATTCATAAAAATTAACAGAAATTCAAGCAAAATGAAACAGAGGAATATGTTCCAAATGAAAGAACAAAACAAAAACCTCAAAAAAGAACTAAATGAAATGGAGATAAGTGATATGCTGATAAAGAGCTTAAAGTAATATAAAGATTTTCACTGGACTGAAGAAAAGAATGGATGAAATGAGGATTTCAACAAAGAAATAGAAAATATTAAAAAATCAGCTGAAAAATACAATAAATGAAAAGTACATGAGAGGGAATCAATAGTCCATTAACAGATGCAGAAGAATGGATACGTGATCTAGCAAATGATAAAGGAAAGCCCCAAGCTGAACAGCAAATAAAAAAAAAGAATCTTTAAAAATGACAAATTAAGGAATCTCTTAGCACCAAGCAAACAAACATTCACACTATGAGGTCCCAGAAGAAGAGAAGAGAGAGAGAGAGAAAGGGACAGAAACTTATTTGAAGAAGTGATAGCTGAAAACTTCCCTAACCTGGGGAAAAACACAGACATCCAGTTCCAGGAAGCAATGAGTACTGCAAACAAGATGAACCTAAGGAGGCTCACATCATGACACATAATTAAAATGTCAAGGATTAAAGATAGAGAATTTTAAAAGTAGCAAGAGAGAAGCAGCTAGTTACTTACAAGGGAAAACCCATGAGGCTATCAGTTGGTTTTTTAGCAGAAACTTTGCATATATCAAGCTACTCTCTTCTGGCCTGCAAAGTGCTGAGGTAAAAACCTAAAACCAAGAATACTTTAAACACAAGATTACCATTCAGAATTGGAGACAAAGAATTTCCCAAACAGAGGTTAAAGAAGTTCATCAACATTAAACTGGCCTTACAAGAAATGTTAAAGGGACTTTTTTAAGTGCAAAAGAAAAGGCCATAATTAGAAGAAAATTATAAATAAAAAAATGTAAAATGTGACTACATATACATAAAACATGGAATGGGGAGTAAAAAAATTTTTTTAGAGTATGTTTGAACTGGGGCGCCTGTGTGGCTCAGTCAGTTAAGTGTCTGCCTTTGGCTCAAGTCATGATAATAGGGTCTTGGGATTGAGCCCCACAGTGGGCTCCTTGCTTAGTGGGGAGTGTGCCTCTCCCTCTACCCCTCTCTCCCCCTCTTCACTCGTGCTCTGTCTCTTGCTTTCTCTCTTTTAAATACATAATCCTATTTTTTTTATTATGTTCAGCCACTGTATAGTACATTGTTAGTTTCTGATGCAGTGTTTAGTGACTCATTACTTGCATATAACACCCCATGCTCATTACAACATGTGCCCTCCTTAATATCTATCACTCTGTTACCCCATCCCCTCACCTTCCTGCCCTCTGTTTGTTTCCTGGGGTCCATAGCCTCTCATGGTTCATCTCCCTCTCTGATTTCTCCGCCTTCAGATTTCCCTCTCTTCTCCTATGGCCCTCCGTGCTACTGCTTATGTTCCACATGAGTGAAACCATATGATGATTGCCTTTCTCTGCTTGTCTTACTTTACCTAGCATAACCCGCTCCAGTTCCATCCACGTTGATGCAAATAGTGGGTGTTCATCCTTTCTGATGGCTGAATAATATTCCATTGTATATATGTACCACATCTCCTTTATCAATTCATCTGTTGAAGGGCATCTCAATTCCTTCTATAGTTTGGCTATTGTGGACATTGCTGCTATGAACATTGTGGTGCATATGGCCCTTCTTTTCACTACATCTGTATCTTTGGGGTAAATACCTAGTAGTGCAATTGTTGGGTCATAGGGTAGTTCTATTTTTAACACCTTGAGGAACCTCCGTACTGTTTTCCAGAGTGGCTGTACCAGCTTGCATTCCCACCAACAGTGTAAGAGGGTTCCCCTTTCTCTACATCCTCGCCAACATTTGTTGTTTCCAGTTTTATTAATTTTTGCCATTCTAACTGGTGTAAGGTGGTTTCTAATTGTGGTTTTGATCTGTATTTCCCTGATGGCTAATGATGTGCTGTCTCTAAAGGCAAGGGAAACAAAAGCAAAAAATGAACCTTTGGATCTTCATCAAGATAAAAAGCTTCTGCACAGCAAAGGAAACAGTCAATAAAACTAAGAGGCAACTCACAGAATGGGAGAAGATACTTGCAAATGACATTACAGATAAAGGCCTGATATCCAAGATTAAAAAAAAAAAGTACGTTTGAACTTAAGTGACCATCAACTGAATATGGACTGCTATATATTTAGGATGTTATATGAGCCTCATGGTAGCCACAAACCAAAACCTATAATAGATACACAAAAAATAAAACAAAAGCCAAGCATAACACTAAAGAAATCCATCAATCACAAGGAAAGAGACTAAGAGAAGAAAAAATGAAGAGTAGAACTACAAAGACAAGTGAAAATAATTAACCAAATGGCAAAAAGTACATACCTATCAATAATCACTTTAAATGTAAATGGTCTAAATATTCTAATCAAAAGAAATAGGCCTTGTTTTCTTATCCATTCTGCCACCCTATCTATGTGCTGCCTTCAAGAAACTTACTTCAGAGTTAAAGACACATACAGTGTGTGAAAGGATGGAAAAGAATTCCATGTAAAAGAAAGTGAAAAACAAAGAGCAATACTTTTATCAGCCAAAATGGACTTTAAAACAAACACTGCAACAAAGACAAAGAAGGGCATTACATAATGATAGATGGATCAATTCAAAAAGAGTCTACAACAATTGTAAATACCTATGCACCCAACACTGGAGCACCTAATTACATCAAGCAAATATTAACAGATATAAAGGGATAAATTAACAGTTATACCATAATAGTAGGGAACTGTAACATCCCACTTATGTCAATGGGTAGATCATCCAGACAGAAAATAAATAATAAAACAATGAATGACACATTAGACCAGATGGACTTAACAGAAATATATAGAACATTCTATCTCAAAACAGCAGAATACACTCTTTTCAGGTGCACAAAGACTATTCCCAAGATAGATCACATTAGGCCACAAAACAAGTCTCAATAAATATAAGAAGATTAAATCCTTCCTACATCTTTTCTGACCACAACAGTATGAAACTAGAAATCAATTATAAGAAAAAAAAATGGAAAAAACACAAACATGTCAAGGCTAAGCAACATGCTACTAAGCATGTAAGAAATTAAAAAAAAAACCATGAAGATAAATAAAAATACAGTAGAACAAAATCTTTGGGCCACAGCATAAGCAGTTCCAAGAGGGAAACTTCTAAAAATACAGGCCTACTTTAAGAAACAAGAAAAATCTCAAACTATGTAAACATATACCTAAAGGAACTAGAAAAGGAAGAACAAAGCCTGAAGTTAGCAGAAGGAAAGAAATAATTAGAGCAGAAATAAATAAAACATAGACTATAAAAACAATAGGAAAAATCAAAGAAACCAAGAGCTGGCTCTTTCAAAAGATAAACAAAATTGATCAATCTTTAGCTAGACTCCTTAAGAAAAAAAGAGGACCCCCAAAAATTAGAAACAAGAGAGAAGTCACAACTGACACCATATAAATACAAAGAATTGTAAGAGACTACTACAAAAAAAATTATTTGCCAACAAATTGGACAACTTAGAAGAAATGGATAAATTCCTAGAAACATAATCTTCCAAAACTGAATCAGGAATAGAAAATCTGAACAGACCAATTACTACTTAATGAAATTGAACTAGTAGTCAAAAAACTCCCAATACACAAAAGTCCAGGACCAGGTGGTTTCGCACATGAATTCTACCAAATATTTAAAGAAAATTTAATATCTATTCTTCTCAAACTATGCCATAAAATAAAGGAAAGCTTCCAAATACATTCTATGAGGCCAGCATTACACAGATACCGTAACCAGACAAGGTAGTACAGAAAAAGAGAACTACAGGCCAATATCCCTGATGAGCATAGATGCAAAAGTCCTCAACAAAATATTAGCAAACGGCATTCAACAATCCACTAAAAAGATCATTCACCACGATTGAGTGGAATTTATTCTGGAGATGTACAGATGGGTCAATATTTGCAAATCAATTAACAAAATGAAAAAAATATATCTCAATAGATGCAGAGAAAGCATCTGACAAAATTCAACATACATTCATGATAAAAACTCTCAACAAAGTGGGGCTAGAGGGAACATGCCTTAACAAAATAAAGGCCACATATAAGAAACCCTCAGCTAATGTAAGTCAGGGAAAAACTGAGAGCTTTTCCTCTAAGATCAGGAACAAGACAAGGATGTCCACTCTCACCACTTTCATTCAGCATAGTACTGAAAATTCCAGTGGCAGCAATTATCAAGAAAAAGAAATAAAAGGCATTTAAATTGTCAAGAAAGAAGTTAAACTGTTACTATTTGCAGATGACATGTTACTACATACAGAAAATCCCAAAGACTCCACCAAAAAAAAAAAAAAAAACCGCCTATGAAAAATAATAAATTCAGTAAAGTCGTAGGATGCAAAATTAACACAAAGAAATCCATTGGCATTTTTTTTAACGATTTTATTTATTTATTTGACAGAGATCACAAGTAGGCAGAGAGGCAGGCAGAGAGAGAGGAGGAAGCAGGCCCCCTGCTGAGCAGAGAGCCCGACATGGGGCTCGATCCCAGGACCCTGGGATCATGACCTGAGCTGAAGGCAGAGGCTTTAACCCACTGAGCCACCCAGGCACCCCCGTTGGCATTTCTATATACTGATAACAAAGTAGCAGAAAGAGAAATTAAGAAAATAATTCCATTTAGTATAGCATCAAAAAGAATAAAATCACTAGGAATAAACTTAACCAAGGAGGTCAAAGACCTATACTTTGAAATGTATAAAATCTTGATGATAGAAATTGAAGACCTCACAAACAATTGCAAAGATATTCCATGCTCATGGATCAGAAGAACTAATATTGTTAAACTGTCTACACTACCCAAAGTGATCTACAGATTCAGTAAAATCCCTACCAAAATATTAACAGCATTTTTTTTTCCCACAGAACTAAACAAATAATCCTACAATTTGTATGGAACTGCAAAAGACCCTCTATAGCCAAAGTCATCTTAGGAAAGAAGAACAAAGCTGAAGTGTCACATTCCCAAATTTCAAGATATGCTGCAAATCTATCAAATGGTATGGTACTAACACAAAACCAGACACATACTTCAAAAGGCTACAATAGAGAGCTCAGAAATAAACTCATGCTTATACGGTCAATTAATCTATGACAAGGAGGTAGTGCAATGGGGAAAAGACAGTCTCTTTAATGGCTCTGGGAATACTAGATAGCTACATGCAGAAGAATGAGACTGGATCACTTTCTTACACCATATACAAAAATAAACTAACAAATGAATTAAAGACCTAAATGTCAGACCTGAAACCATAAAACCCCTAGAAGAGAACATAGGCAGTAATCTCTTTGATACTGGCCTTCACAACATTTTTCTAGGTATGTCTCATCAGGCAAGGGAAACAAAAGCAAAAATAAATCATTGAGACTATATTAAAATAAAAAGCTTTTGCACAGTGGAGAAAACCATCAACAAAATGAAAAGGCAACCTACTGAATGGGAGATGATATTTGCAAATGATCTATCCAATGAGGGGTTAGTATCTCAACTATAGAAAGAATGCACACAACCCAACACCAGAAAACCAAAAATCCAATTAAAAATGAGCTGAGAACTTTTACAGACATTTTTCCCAAGACTTACAGATGGCCAACAGACACATGAATAGATGCTCAACATCATTAATCATCAGGGAAATAAAATCAAAACCACAATGAGAATCACCTTTCACCTAGTCAAAATGGCTAGAATCAAAAACACAAGAAATAACAAGTGTTGGTAAGGATGTGGGGGGAAAGGAACCCTCACACACTCTTGGTGAGAATGTAAAATGGTACAGCTGCTGTGGAAAACAGTATGCAGTTTCCTCTAAACGTTAAAAATAGAAACACCAGGGGCGCCTGGGTGCCTCAGTGGTTAAGTGTCTGCCTTTGGCTCAGGTCATGATCTCAGGGTTCTCGGATCAAGCCTTGCATCAGGCTCCCTTCTCCACGGGAAGCCTGCTTCTCCCTCTCCACTCCCCCTGCTTGTGTTCCCTCTGTCACTCTCTCTCTCTCTCTCTGTCAAATAAATAAACAAATAAATAAATAAAATCTTAAAAAACACAGAAACACTGACAGACCTCATAATTCTACTTCTGGGTATTTACCCAAAGAAAACAAACAAACTAAAAAACCACAAATTCATAAAGCTAGATACCACCTCTATGTTTACAGTAGCAATATTTACAACGGCAAAGATATGGAAGCAACCAAGTGGCCACTGGGGTGAATGGGTAAGGAGTGGTATATATGTACAATGAGATATTCCTCAGCCATAAAAAAGTATGAGACCTTGCCATTTGTGACAACATTGCGACAACATGGATGGACCTAGAAGGTATTATGCTAAGTGAAAGAACTCAGAGAAAGACAAATACCATATGATTTCAATTATATGTAGAGTCTAAAAATTAAAACAAAAAGCAGAAACAGACCCATAAAAACAGAACAAACTGATGTTGCCCGGGGGGGGGGGCATCCCGTGGGGCATGGGCAAAATGGGTGAAGGGTAGCGGGAGATACGGAACGAAGAAGTCACAGTGATAGAAAACAGCAGAGCAACCCGAATCAGCGGTATTGTAATAGCGTCGTATGGTGACAGACGGGAGCTCACCTTGTGGCGAGCAGAGCAGAACGCAGAGTCTTGTCAAATCATTTATGTTGTACACCTGACACTACCATAACACTGTGTGTCAACTATACTTAAATAATTAAATAATTATTAAATAATTAAATAAATGTTTTAAAAGGCAGGAAGGATGAATACCATGAAACAGAAGCTGGGACAGGTACCACTGCAAGAAGGAGCCTTTAGCCTCCTTATGACTGCCGCTCCAAAGATACAAAGATGGGGAGTTAAGGGAACATTCACCACTAGCCCAGTCCTGAAAGCTCTGATGGTGCATCCTGTTGGAGGTGTGCAGGGCTAGGAGGAGCGGGACTTGCTGCCCTAGGCCAGGCACAAGACTCTCCCTACACGCTGCATTCCCGCTGCCGTGAAGTGATGCATGATCCTTCTTGCAGAAAACGTCCTCTGTTTGCTTATGTCCCTAATGGGACCCAAATGCTGAACAAGTTACCAACAATGTTTGGAGCAATCATCCGTCCATGTCTGAGGTCATACATAAACCTGCCTCGCCTCAACTGACCTTTTCCCCGACCGTAGTCCAAATGAGCAAGTCGGCCAACGAAGAAAAGAAAGTGACTTCAGGAAAGATTCTGGACATATTTACTAAAGGAAGCAGAATATTTTCTAGGGTCAATAAAAGTGCTTTATAAGATGCAAAGAGTAAGTGAGAAGGCCAGGGTGGAAAATCTGCTTCCACTGCAAATGTAAGTGTCAAGGTCACAGGAGAGCGGGGACAGGAGAGGGATCAAGAATGCATGCATTCAATTCATAGTCTCCTTCCTTCTGGGGTCCTCATTAACGTGGAATTTCACTACCAAAGCAATCAGAGATACATAGAGGCTTAACGGTTCTTTCACAGCTGTGGAAAAGGTAGGTCTACAGGGGAAAACAGATCTGTGTCCTCTTGAAGGTAGCTCTCCAGTGAAACATAGGCCGGGTTTGTACAAGAATGTCCTGGGAAGCCTCCTGCACACCAAGGAAAGGACAGAAGAGCTCCTTTGAGAGGGGGGCAGAGAGGTTAACTGGTTAGGCTCTGCAGTTTGACTCTCTGTGTTCGTGTACCAATAAGCTGTGTGACCTTGCACAAATTTCTTACCTTCTCTGGGCCTCAGATTCCTCAATTATAAAACGGAGATCTTCCTGTACTTCATAAGGTTGTTATGACAAGAAAATGCCAGGCACAAAACAAGCCTTCAATAAATGCATTAGTAAGCATCTTGTTAAACCACTTGTGGGTCCATCCTGTTCCACCTAAAGCCAGAGGCATGGACGGCAACCTCCGAGAGTGAAGTCTGACTTCAGCCTTGACCCCGAGGCTCATTTGGCTTTCCCTGCTACTCGACTTTGTGGCCAAGAAAGACACAACAAGGTCTGTTTCTACTTTCACAGTTTCCAACAGTGGGGTTGTTAGGATGGTCTCTGGAAAATAGTTTTCCTGACAGCAAAGATTTCTAGAGACCATCTTAAAATAAGAAATACAAATAACAGTCAGGTTTTGCTGTTCAGTTGTGTCTGCTTGAACAACAGAAGGGAGATACTGAGTGCAGGATGAAGGCTGCACTGGGGCAACTTCTTTGTGAACCCAGTGCGGGGGGGCAGCACTGGAATGTCTGGTAACCTCCTGCTGTGCCCCAGGAGGCTTTGGTTGTCAGTAGTCGAATGTTCCAGAGGACAGACTTTAACCCTGTATAATAACGTCTCTTGAGAAAACAGGATCCAAATGTACATTGAAACTCATTAAAATGTAGGCAATGGCTATTTTTTTCCTCTTTCAAAATCTGTCTGATTACAGGGGAAGACGACTAGTATATAAATAGACCAATTAGTCTAATAAGATTTTCTTCCAGGAGGGAGAAAACACTGTATTTTCTCCTAATAGTTGGATTTGGCTGTTGAACAAACAAAATGACCTTCTCCTTTCATTCAATTTCAGACCAAAGAGCAGAAAGCGTTAATGCTGGCAAATCAGAAGGGAAGGAAACCATCCCACAGGCCATCCCATCAATATTCCAGGGAGATGCTCCGAAATGAGAGGAAGGTATTCTAAGGCTCTATAGAGAATGCTGGGGAAGGGAGGGCAGAGAGAGAACACAGGACCCAGAATGGAGTAGGGTTCACAGCTATGATGGCCAACCTCATCAGGGGTGTCCAGTTGATAGGGGTGACAAAATGCATGCTTGTGTGTGCCTGCTGCAGTCACATGTCTGTCACCAGTGTAACAGGCAGAGACTAGCCTGCTTATGAAGACCAGTCCTCAACCACCTCCTTCTAGCCCTTCATGCCAGCTGCACTGGTGAGGCACAGACCTGGGAATGACCTATCCTGGCAGCACCAGCCAGCCCAGAGCAGGGTTAAGAGGGACAAGGGGACACGTGAGCTAACTGTTGGGGCAGCAGGGGAGGAGAGAGACACCAGGGCTTTGACTTGGCATTGTTAAGTCCCTTTTCCACAGGAGAAGGCAGAGACAGATCTTTAAACCTGAGATGAGGCTAGGATGGGGCTCAGAGGCCGATGGGAAGGATACACAATGTATTTTTTTACTAGCTCTGGGGAAACAAACTAATCTTCTCAAGTACAGGTTATTATATAGACTGGTGTTGCCATGGAATATGGGAAGAGCCAAGAGAAGGAAAGCTGTTCTAGCTTGTTCAGATTGGGTCTGAGCAGAGTTTACTAGGCAGGCCTGGAACTAGTGATCTGCACGCCTATGGCAGTAGACCACCTGGCCATTCTCAAAGCACAGAGAGATCCAGATCCAGACGGACTTGGGCGGGGAGCAGCTGTAGGAGTGGAAAAAAGAACGGTACATATTTTAGGATTATCTGCTCTCATTTTGTGAACAATAGTATTGGTGTTTTGATAGAGATTACATTCTATCTGTAGATTGCTTTGGGCAGTATAGACATTTCAACAACATTAATTCTTCTAACCTATGAGCATGTTATATCTTTCCACTTATTTGTTATTATCTACTAGGTACTAGCTACTATGTACTATCTACTACTACTATCTATTATCTACTACTAATTTGTTATTATCCATTTATTCCGTGTTACACCGTCAAATAATCCTTAAACTTGTATGGACACAAAAGACCCTCAACAGCCAAAGCAATCTTGAGAGAGAAGAACAGAGATGGAAGCATCCCAATCCCAGATTTCAAATAATGCTACAAAGCTACAGTAATCAAAAACAGGATGGTACTGGCACAAAAACAGACACAGAGATCAATGGAACAGAACAGAACCCAAGAATAATCCCACACTTATATGGTCAATCTATGACAAAGGACTACGAATGTGCAAAGTCTCTTCAATAAATGGTGTTGGGAAAACCAGACTGCTGCATGCAAAAGAATGAAACTAGACCACGTTCTTCTACCACACATAAAAATAAACTCAACATGTTTTAAAGATCTAAATGTGAGATCTGAAACCATTAAACTCCTCAAAGAAAACATAGGCAGCGTCTCTTGGACATCGGCCTTAGCAACATATTTATGGATATGTCTCCTCAGGCAAGGGAAACAAAAGCAAAAATAAACTATGAGAAATGCACCAAAATTAAAAAGCCTTTGCACAGTGAGGGAAACCATCAACAAAACAAAAAGGCAACTTACTGAAAGGGAGATGACATTTGCAAATGATATATTCAATAAGAGGTTGATATCCAAAATACAGATAAAACTTAGACAACACCAAAAAACCCAACAGTCGGATTAAAAAATGGGCAGAGGACCTGGAAAGACATTTTCCCAAGGAAGACATACAGATGGCCAAAAGACTATGAGAAGATGCACAACATCACTCATCAGCAGGAGAATGAAAATCAAAACCGCAATGAGCTACCACCTCACACCTGTCAGAATGGCTAATGTCAAAAAGACAAGAAGCAACAAGTGTCGGTAAGGATGAGGAGAAAAAGGAACCCTCGTGCACTACTGGTGGGAATGTAAATTGGTGCAGTCACTATGAAAAAAGGTATGGCAGTTCCTTGAAACGTTAGAAGTGGAATACCATATGATCCAGTAATCCCACCTCTGGGTATTTACCCAAAGAAAACAAAAACACTAACTTGAAAAGATATATGCATCTCTATGTTTATTGTCACATTTTTCGACAACAGCCAAGATACAGAAACAACCAAGCGTCCACCCATAGATGAACGGAGAGAGATGTGGAATATATATATACAATGGAGTATCACTCAACCATAAAAAGTAATGAGATGTTGCCATTAGTAACAACATGGATGGACCTAGTATGTATTATGCTAAGTATAAGAAGTCAGACAGATGCCATATGACACACTTATATGTGGAATCTAAACAAAACAAAACCAGAAAAAAACTCCTAAATACAGAAAATAAACTGATGGTTGCCAGTGAGGGGATGGGGTGTGGGAGGATAGGCAAAATAGGTGAAGGGAATTAACAGGTATAAACTTCCAGTTATAAATAAATCATGGCATGAAACGCATAAGGAATATAGTCAATAATATTGTAATCATTTTGTATGGTGACAGATGGTAACTATGTTTATCGTAGTGACCATTTCATAATGCATATAATTGTTGAGTCACTCTCTTATAAACCTGAAGTTAACATGATATGGTATGTTAACTATACATCAATTTTAAAAAGGCACAATTTTTGTCAATGCCATAGCTTACTAAGTGGTAGCCATTATTACTACTTTATATACATATCTATGTTATATGTTCTTGTATTATAGCAGGTATTGACTTAAGTGTTTCGAATTCGTGCTGTATAATATTTATGGGGACCCTGATTATCATTCCCATTTTACAGATTGGAAAACTGAGGAATAGTCCAATCTGTAACCTGTTCAATGCCACCCTGTTTGGGAGTGGTAGAGCTGGGATTCAAACCCAGGCGTATCTAGCACTAGAAGCCTTTGCTTTCAGTCACTGCGCTAACCCTCCTCTTGAGGCAACCAATCTTCTCATCTGGATTCTGGATTAAAGAAACCAGTGTGGATTGACAGGTCAGGAGGAATCACAGGATGACATTCAGGACCTCACTTGAGTAAGAATGCACAGCACTTTGTGTGCTTCCCAACATTACACCTCCTTCTCTGGCCCATGGGACCAGGGGGTACTGGGAGAAGGGGGAGAGAAACCAGTCTTGAACCTAAAGAATCCTTTAGTCTGACTACCTTGCTTTACTTGAAACAACTGAGCGGTCTTTATATTGGAGAAAAGAAGATAAAAGGGCACTGTTGAAATTTTCTAAATAAAAGAAATATGTTCAGGGAGGGGGAATTAAAGGGACATATATAAGCTTATAAGGGCAATTAAAGTAAGTTTAATACTCAATGCCATGAAGTGACAGAAAGGGGTTTCCCAGGAAGAGCATGACGGTCTTACTAGAAACATCTGAAGAAGAACTTCTAGGATTTGTCAAGGATGCCAGATGCCCTACATGGCATCAGGTGGGAAGGGAGACCAACGGCCTCCATGGACTATGGGCTGTTAACAAGATTCTACAGTCTTATCTTCCCTTTTGTCTCTTGTCAGATTTATCATTAAAATTTCTGGGAGAGAAGAGCTAACATTCTGACATTCTCCCTCAGCTAGAGAAGCCACATTTTCCTTGGGTCTTGCATGGACTTGTCTTTGTGAAAAGTAAAATGAAACAAAACTTACTCAAGCTAATCTCCTGGGGCTGGTCATGAAGAAGGGGGCACATGAGTACATTTGGTAAATACCAACAGATCAACGTCTATACTGAGAAGTTACTTATAACTAACCTACATCAGAATATTCCTTAAGTTTCTCCGGAGACACAGTACATGGTGTACTTTACTTTCTCCTCATGAAAACCAGTAGAGTAAATGCCCTGTCCTGTTGCTCTCCTGAGTGTTAAAGGAAAAGAAAGCTCTACTCACTGTGGCCATTCCACAGGCCCAAAGCACTTCTTCATTTCAGATGTGATCCCCCCCAAATACAGCTATTTAAAGGAAGCAAGTACTAAACAAGGGTCCTCCAGAGAACATGACACAGTGCCTTTTATTTCCTCCTGATGAACCTAGGCCAACACTCTTCTTTATATAGGATACACATTATCTATGGTGTCCAAACCAAACCTGACCATCAACTGCTAAAAATTATGGCTCTTTGATAACTGGAAAGGACACATGAAAGAAAACAAAGTATACTAGTTCTGTTCACAAGAATTTTTCCAGCTTAAAACAGAAAGCTCTTCTGACCCACAGATCTCGGTTAGCAAATCACCCCATAGAAAAGGTTTCCATGTTCCTTTTACAAAACTTCTGATCTCTTTACCCTCATGGATGAGATATGGAGATTAAAGAGGCAAATGGTATTAGCACTCCATTTAAAAAAGAAGAAGAAGGGGAAAAAAAGAAAACTCCTTCACACTGCCAGCCACAAATAAAACATTAGGGCCTCTATTCCTAAGTAAACTTATGAGCTAAGAGGAGGAGGAGGGAAGCTGAGAACAGTACCTTTCATAAACTATGATAAAAAATGCCAAATAAGTCTGTGGGAGGGTCAGTGTGCTGGTGTTTTTCTGTCTTCTGCCAACACTAGCATTGATCTATCTGTAAGGAAATGGTTCATTTCTGAAATGATGTTGGTTGCACTAGTAGTTTCAGTAAGAGGGCTGTGGAGCAGCTCCATTTCCTCATATGGAAACTCCAGTCCCGGTAAAGTGCTTCTGGTTGCATGTTAACCTTCTCTCTTGCTAAAGGATCTTTCAGTAAATTTCTTTTGGATTTTCCCTGTCACAGTATTGGAAAATCAATTCTAATGATCCAGAGTTGGATCCTCTACCTGGTTCCTGTTTTTCCTCCACTTCCTCAGCCTCCTTCAGGCTGCCCCCCTCCCTTGAGCATCTCGAGTTCTGCCAGGGCAGTAGGAAATGGAGGGGGTCAAATTCAGTGCTGCTCTCATCAACTGCCTGGCAGCAGACATGGGACACACTTGACCCCAGCGTTAATTGTGGTTCTCCCTTCGTGCACAGAGGCAAACAGAATTCCTGCAGACAAGGCACAGATGATGAGATCTGAGAGTTGTGAGGATCAAACCCACACAAGCACCACACGCTTTAGTTCCTATAAAGCTTAGGAACAAAAGCACTCTGTAATCTCCCTCTAATGCCGAGTTTACAATGCCTCCTGAACGGACAAAGGTGACTCAGGAGAATACACCAAACTCCTTTCAGCACTTATTTAACCTGGCCACCTGTGTAAGCTCAGAGACAAGGGCACTGACGTCACCTGAGTCAGCACCGAGACTTGTGATCCCTCGCAGGAGATGATGTATCACAAAGGGAGATTCACCTCACAGAAAGGCCCTTCTTAAGCTCTGTGGACTCCGGAGGGCTTCCCCAAGTCTGTCTCTCTCTCCCTCTGTCTCTCTCTCCCTGGGGCTACATGAGGGAAAACTCAGCGCAACCACAAAAAATCTAAGCAAACTCCGTATTTTCTTCTGTGTTACAATTATTAGCATTTGGGGATAATTTAGTGCCAGTTAAGGAAACTCAGCCAACAGAGAGCATGTATTATTCTAAAACCAAGGGAAAGAAAAACATTTTCAAAAATCAGCTTTAAAGACATAAACCGGAGTGCCTTTACACAAGTGTGTCTTCATATATCTTTACTGTGTTAATGTCTGTGGGTAGTGCCAGTTTTTATAATCTATAAGCGTGAATGGGTGGGACTGTTTTGCTTTTAGAGCATTGACATGTGAACATTTCACATACACATTTAAAGGGAAGATGAGAAATGAGAGACAGAAGGACAAGCAAGAAAAATAGTCTTCCCATTGTAGTTTTTTGGTGTATGTGATGGTTATTTTTAGTTGTAAGGATTACTGGTTAATGATTTGGGAATTTTTCCCAAGTAGAAGTCCTGGGCTAAACACTGTTACTCCAGCTCCCCTCCTCCTAATGGTTCTATGCCCCAGGGGAGTGTCCTCATAGGCAAGTCCTCTGACTCTCTCCACGTCCATATGAAATGCTTGGACATCCACACACTAAGAACTCAAAAGTTCACAACCTTGGGGGGGGGCGCGTGGTAAAGGTGATCATGGGAAGGAGACTAGGGTTGGAAAGTAACATTGGTTTGGGAGTTCTGTTGGGTACGACACCAGTGCCCATCCTGTTCAACCACTCACTTTCTACAGAACACGGGACAAGAACACCCCCTTATCCCCATGTCAGGGGACTCACATTATTACACCATACCGAGCCACAGGGTCCTTGACATCCATGATTCTATGGCATGCTACAAAAATGGGTATCCAAACAGTTTCTACAGATAATAATACCTTCCAGTTTAAAAGGTAAGAAGGAATTCAGAAAAAAATTTTGTTTTGAAGGGGAAAAAAAAGGCAACCAAAATATTCATCAGACACCAATTCCAGGAACAGGGCTGACCTTATGTTCCAAAGAAAAGAGCATCAGGAAATCTCAGAAGCCAAGTGGGGGATGGCTCACCACGCTGAGAGTGGTGCAGGGAGAGGATGTGAAAGGCTGGCTTGGAGATTTTGGCTCTTCCTGCCTTGGTGGGAAAGGGTGGACCCAGCCTGCAGGAAAGGATCCCACAGGGCAGCAGGGGAGCAGCTCAGGGCAGAGCTCACCAGAGACGGCTCTCTTCTTCACTGCTTTTTATTTAAAAATCCTTCTTTGGGGTACACATAGTTATTCAACTTGGGGTTGAGAAATACTTCTTGGGAAGGTAGGGAGACTGTTTATGGCTGTTAAAGGATGAAAATGCTAAAAGCACAGATAGATTTTATCTTTTAGCATAAAAATGGACAACCAGTCCAGAACCTTGAGACTCTTACCAGCAATCAAAAGGCACAGTTGGACCCAGATCCACTGTTACTGAAACATTTCATAACAAATTCAAAACTAAACTGGAAAAAAAAAAAGCTGGATCAGCCCAATAGCTAGTATGTGGCTCACATTATTTCTTCTTTTTTTGTTTGTATTGTTAAACCATTTTGTTTCATTAAATGAAGGCTGAGTTCACTTTTTCTACAGTCTGTACTGTGTGTATACATACATACACTTATATACACACACACAGGCACATATGTATACACACACTTTGAACTTGTATAAAATGGATTCATAGATTAATTTTTTAAATTTGCTATTGAGGCACCTGGGTGGCTCAGTTGGTTGAGTTTCCAACTCTCAATTTCAGTTCAGACTATCATCTCATGGTCATGAGATCAAGCCCTGCACTGGGCTCCACACTGAGCATGGAGCCTGCTTGAGATTTGCTCTCTCCCTCTCTACCCCACCTCCTTCCCACTCCAGCTCTCTCACTCTCCCTCTCTCTCAAAAAAAAAATTGCTATTCTGGAAATTTTCAAATATACACTAGTATGTAAACATCACGAAGCCTTGACACTTAAGAAACATGCCCAAACTTGTTTCATCTGCTCCTCTCTGCCACCCTTGGATTATTCTACAAAAAAAAAATCCCCAATATTTTATCTGCAAATGCTTCCACATGATCACTTAAACATGAAAAAACATTTTGTCCTTATACTTGCTCAAAATCTTTCAATGACTCATCTTAGCACTCCTCCCCATGGCCTCCAGTTCCTTCATGCTCAGCCTCAAGTCCTCTAACCCCCATGGCCCCACATCTTTGCTCATTAAAGTCCAGCCACATTGCTAGAGAGTTACTCGAACATACTCTTTCTAAAGATCTTTGTGTACTTCTTGAACCTAACTTGTCTTGTACCTTTGGGTTCAGCTTAAATGTCATTTCCTCAGGATGCCCTTGCTGGATGACCTAGATTAGGTTTGGTCTATCTGTTATATCTTCTCAAAGTGCCTTAGACCTTTTTAAAAAATCAAATGGTAAGTTAACAAAAATATTATTTCATTTAACATCAGTTATAAGGTAATGATAGTTATTTGTAGAATTCCTTTTCTCTTATTTGATTTCTTCCCCAACCCAGCTGGACTTCAATTCCATGAAGGTAAAGATGATGTCTGGGATGGTCCTCTCTGTACCCCCAGCCTGTTGCTAGTACTTGAGCCTAGCAGACCCATGGCTGCTATGCATACATGTATGGATTCATGCCTGTTAAATGAATAGGCAGATCAGTATCTATTTGGCTATTTACATCCCACATATGTGTCTTTGGTTGAGATAGAAAGCTCCTGGATAAATGCAATATAGTTCTCTCTGGAATAAAAATGGAACCCAGCCTTGTGTACAATTTAGCACTTAACAATTTTGATGATGTTGGTGGACCTTGTTCAGGGAGAGGATGATGATAATGACACATTCAGTATGTTATGAAATTACTCATAACTCAACAATACTAGTAACTTACTCCTGTTTTGCCACTTTGCAAATGCTTTCATGTGTACGCCCTCATTTGAAGTGGGTGCCGTTGGTGTCCTCACCCCTGCTTTGCAGAAATAGGCTGAAGAGCAGTGCCAAGATTGGAGGAAAGTCCCCTGCCTCCCGGCCTAGTGTGTGCTCCTTCCATGCTATCACATGAGGCTAGGTCACCTCCCTGGGTCTCAGCTTCATTGATCAACCAGGGATTCAGACAAAGAGCATTTTAAAGATTTTCTATCTTGGCAATTCTCTGTGTGTTTTTAACAGTTACCAAACTCTGTGAAATGAAGGGTGATAACAAGTGATTATAATCCAAAACTTAACATGCAGGGCCTCCTGACAATTTTTAGGACCATGCAGGCCACCATCCAATGGAGTCAACATTCAACGTTAGGAACTCTTGAAGTCACCAAGCTCCCAAAAACATAGGGGGTCACAAAATCCTAAAAAAGGGCTTGAAGTCTGTATTTTTAAAGAGAGCAATGCACTTTACCTTAAACTGGAACTGCACAACAAAATGAAGGCTTGTTCAGAATCCTTAAAAATGTCTCAGCTTACATAACTTTTTAACACAGACCGATTCCCCAAGCCCTCAGTTATCTGGCCTAGGACTATTTGTTCCTTAGCTAAGACTACTCAAAAGTTACTGCAGGCATCAGTTTCTGAGTAGCTCACAGTGTAAAACCATTGGCTTATTTCTCCACAAATAAAACTAGTAGCCACGTTTTGGATTTAGATGTTTATACAACCTGAAATCATTCCTTCCTAACCTCCTAAGTGAATCCTCTTCCATGGTCACTCTTTGAACCTTGGTGGGCCCTAAGCCATTTCCTCCAACCTCCTTCTATTCTTCAGCCTCTACCCTGTTCATACCTGTGCCCAAGATCTTATTAATGGAAGTAGAAGAAAAATGGGGAATGGCCAGATGTAGTCTAGCTCAGAACACTGACAAGGATTTAAGAATATTTGGATTCTGATCCCAGGGTTTTGGTCTGTTTGTCTGTTTTTCTACTTTTGTTTAAATTGTGGAATATACATAATATGACATTTAGCTTCTTAACCATTTTTAAATGTATAGTGCAGGAGCATTCAGATCACTCCAACTGGGGGCACCTGGGTGGCTCAGCTGGTTAAGTGTCTCCCTTCAGCTCAGGTCATGATCCCATGGTCCTGGGATGGAGCCCCTCGTTGGGCTCCCTGCTCAGCGGGGAGCCTGCTTCTCCCTCTCATACTCCCCCTGCTTGTGTTCCCCCTCTCGCTATGTGTCTCTCTGTCAAATAAATAAATAAAATCTTTTTAAAAAATGGTTAAAAAAATTCAAACTATTGTGTGATCATCACCACCATCCATCTCCAGAAACTCTTCCATTCTTCACAACTGAAACTCTATGCCCCTTAAACACTAATTCCCTACACTCCCTCTCCTAGTCAAAAGCCAAAAAGCAAACACCATTTTGCTTTTGGTCTCTATAAGTGTGACTTTCTAGGTCATTCTTGATACTTCATAAAAGTGGAATCATACATTTGTCCTTTGGGGTTTGGCTCTTTTCATTAGGCATGCCTTAAAAGTTCATCGTGTTGTAACATGCCTCAAAATTTCCTTCTTTTTAAGGGTGAATGATCGTCCACTGTATGCATATATCACATTTTGTTTATCCATTCATCTCTTGATGAACACTTGGATTGTTGCCACCTTTCAGATATTGTGAATAATGCTGCCATGAAGATTGGTGTACAAATATCTGTTCAAGTCCCTGCTTTCAATTCTTCTGGCAATACATCCAGAAGTAGAATTTGTAGGCCGTGTGGTAATTTTATGTTTAATGTTTTGAGAAACTGCCTGCCATCTTGTTTTCCACAGTGGTTGCACCATCTTACCTTCCCATGAAAACTGCCCAAGGGTTCTAATTTATTTGTTTAAGGTGCTGAATGGCCTTTGGTGAGTCATAATTTCTCTGGGCCTCAGTTTCCCTATCTATAAAATGAGGGGATTAGAATGGACAATCTCTAAAGTTTCTTCTAGCAATAAAAAACTATATTGTTCTAATTAAATCAAGTAGCAATTAAAGCCAGAAAGCAGTCCGAATGGTTTATAAGCATGACTTGATACCTTAAATCTTCTTCCTAAAACAATAAACAAAGCAAGCATTTTTCACAGGAAAGGGCAAAAAAATCTAAAAATCTTTTCATAGACCCAGCTGCCATTGATGACGGTAGTGGCCACCTCCTGAGCATCTCCTCTGCTGAGCACTGTTCCAAATATTCCCCACACACTAGCTCATGCCCCTCTTGCACAGATAAGGAAACTGAGGCATCGCAGAATTACACTATGTGCCCAGGGGAACACAGCCAGAGAGCAAAGAGCCAAGATTTGCCCATGGGGACAGGTTCTTCACCACCAAACCTGGATGAAGCCTTTCCTCCTCAGTGTTTCTTCTCAAGTCCTGAGTGTTCTTAACTGTTTTCTTTCTTTTTCCTTGATCACACTTCCATTTAAATGTCTCAGCCCTCTGCCAAAAATAGCTGAATTTCCTCTGCTATGGCATTTAGGCTTTTTATTTTTAGGCTTAGAGGCTGAAATGTACAAAACTGTCCCAGAAATCCTCTGGGTAAATGTTTTTTAGTAATTTTATCTGATACCTTTTCAAGTGTTTTTCAGAAAATCACTTTTAAGGGATACTCCTTGAAGGAAGAAGAAACAGAATCCTTATAGTGTTCTGGATAATAATCTTATGACGTGGATTTTATTACCTTGATTTTGTAAGCAAAGACACTGAGATTCAGAGAGGTGTGGTAGCTCACCCAGGTCACAGAGCCAAAATAGAATAGAGCTGGGAGGTAAGCCTGTCACCAAGTGAAGCCTACGCTTCTTCCTACAGGGAGACACCCCACCAAGAACACAGAATGCCACTTAGGAAAATCACTGCGAGGTCAATGACATATCACAATCTCAGGTGCTGTCTCTACCCAGTTGAGCAACCGGTGTCTGAAAGAAAAATAAAGGGAAGTGAAGAGGTTCACAGGTTCCCCAGAGCAAATCTGCAAGGAGAGGGAACTCAGTCTCCAATGAAGATTAGACTCTTTTTGGGCACCAGAGGCTCTGTTTTCTCTTAGAGCAAAGATTGTGGAGGGAGGATATTACTGGATAACAAATATTCTAGTTACAAAACAAAAATTATATATATATGTATTTATTTATATTTATGTATATATACACACACATATATCTCAAAGATATAGTTTAAAGTAATTGGCCTTATCTGGTTAAGAAGAAACCATCTTAATCGTTCCATACGGTTCTTAATCTTGCTGAGTACTAATTCTAGGTTTTATAGGGATGGGGTGAGGAAGAGTAAGATCTAGGTCCCAGATTTAGTTGGGACAAACTCTCTCAAGAGGATTCTGAAATACTAGAATAAAGTTAAGGACTTCTAAAATTTTGAATAAAAAAATTAGGGAGAAGCACATGTGAGTGATGGCCAACTCAAATGACAAGGTGACCTCAAGATTTCCACTGGACTCAGACAAAAGGTAGGAGATATTTATCTGTATTGTTAACCTTACATGGAGAACATTAACATTTCTTGAGGCACAGAATGACTTATTTCCTACCCTTCGTGGTACTGAGCATAATGACACTTATATACCAAACCAACGATGGACATTTCTTTATAGTTTGAACTAGTATTTTCATTTGAATTATAAACTCTGAGGTCTTTCTTTTAAAAGTTAAAATTGCCACGTGAGCTACAGTAATTGAATTGAATATGTACACCATGAAAAACAAACAGTAACGACGGTGGCGGTTGTCAGCCACAGGGGGTTAGCACACCTGAAGAGCCAGATTATGGACCACGGTACTGGAGAAGTAATAATGCAGCATCAGCCTGATCCTGTAGCATGATTAGGTTGTGTTAAAGTAGCTTAGGTCATCAGAGTTGGCTGGGGCCAACCTAGTTGAGTACAGTTCCCTTCCAGAAGTTTAGACACTTCAGGGCAGGAATCCACAGAGACAAGCCCTCCTCTGTCTTTTATTGATGAAATTATAAAAGCCACACAGGCTTTGTTTCCTCAGTCGAAAACTTCTTCCAATGAAACAAATCACTTGTTCTTGCGAAAACAGGCTAGCCAGGAGACATTTGGTAGAATCCAAAGTGACTTCACTTTTGTTTCTTTAAGAAATTAGTGTTTCCTCAATATCAGGAGAGTTCTGGAACCTAGCCTTGAGAATCAAGTTACCAATTACAATTCATTTGGGCAATAGTTTCCTGAGAAGGATTTCTATGATTATCTCAATTGTAGTGATAGGGAGAACTCTCAGGGACAATCATGCCTTCAGCCCAGTACATGGTGACCTGCATACAAAATGTTCTTGAAATGGCACTGATTATGACTGAAGACTTCTAAAGAGAGATAAGTCTCCAACAAGATAGCCAATATTTCCCAAATTTAGTTTTCGGTCTCAAATCACCAAAAAGGATATAACTTGAGGAAAGTAATTCTTATCCCCTAGAAACTATCTGACAGAGAATGGATTATTCTGGTCTTTCCCCACTTGATGAGTTGCCCTTTTATCCATCTTAATTCCTCTATGCATCTAGTACATGATAATACATGATTTGTGAATTCAACTAAACGTGGTTATAGGAATGACAGAGATCGCATGTGCTTTTTCATCTTCAACATAAAGGTACTGAATCCATGTTTCCTCCTCTCTTCAAAATAAGGCTTCCAGCATAGTACCTTAAACGCACGCAAAAAAGACTCTTCACGATACATTAACCTCACTGCACCTGACTCCTGGGCCTGGCACCTCATTTATTGTTCACTAGAATATTATGGACCCACAAGAGATCTGCAGAAGTCAGGAAAACCTCTCCTGGCCTCGCCCAGCACTAAGGGAAAGACCCCTTCAGCCCGGAAACACAGTCAATACCCAAACAAAGCAGGAGTGGCATTCACCTGATCCAAACCCCTGGCATGTCCGGACTGTATAAAGGGGGTACATCACTTCAACCATGCCTTAGCCACAAGCTAAAAATACTAGATATTCGGCAAACAATGTTATCAGCAGCTGGCAGCTGGCCCAGAAAGAACTATTGCACCACAGAAGAAGACATTCTGGTTCTTTGATTCTGCAGATTAAAACTATCCTGTAGTTAGCACTGGTTGCTCACCAGTGCGAGGTACTGGAAGGACCCAAAGTAGCACACACAGCCAGCTGGTTTGCCGTAGGCCGGAAGCTGGCTGGGTAAGGCACACTTACAGATTTCAGGATCCCTGTGGCATCTTCATGGAGCCATGTAGGGTAGACCACTTCATCATTCAGGATGGCCTCAAAGAGGTCATCTTCGTTCTCTGCCTCGAAGGGTGCATGACCACAGAGCATCTCGTAGAGCAACACGCCCATCGCCCACCAATCTACTGCGGGTCCGTAGAGCATTTCCTGGAGGATCTGGGCAGAGGGGGCAATGGGAGAACATCTGATGAACGCATGTGCCCTGAATGACTAGGGAAAACAATGGACTGGGAAATAGGCTTCATTTCATCTCTAGAGAATGGTCTCTCTGTGGTTCAACTCAGAGGACTTTGCACCCAGGTCATCAAACATCTGTGGCCTGTTTCGGCCAAGGCAAAGGCAGGTACAGATCCAAAGCAGAGAGGGTTTGGGCACGGTGTCCCTGTAGAGGGACAAGGACATCGGGCTCGCTCACTCGCATGGGGAAGATTGAGGGACTTGTCTTTACTTCCACTAAATGGGGCTGGGATCAAAGCAACGAGCAGGGACAACGAGGAAAATAAAGCGCTGTGAGTAGAGCACACTCTGTCCTCATTTAGGGCGAAGGCCTAAAGCCCCTGCAAGGTTTACACAAAATGTTGAACTCAAATCGTTATCTGTAGGAACCAAGGACATTTTCAGGCACCCTTCACGCCGTGAGGCGTCAGGTGTCTGCTTTCAGCGTGCCCACAGAGCTCAGTTCACAGAAGCAGTCCATGGCATTGATGCTCAGGATTCCCCAGGCTGCGCTCACCTCTGGGGCAATATAGTCGGGCGTGCCACAGAAGGTGGCCGTGGTGACTCCATTACAGATGCCCTCCTTGCACATTCCGAAGTCCGCCAGCTTACAGTGGCCTTCATGGTCCAACAGCACATTGTCCAGTTTGAGATCTCTGAAAGAAAGAGTGACCAGCATGTGTAGGACGACCAGGCCCCATACCCCGATGGACTGGCTTGTGGGGTGAGTGATGAGACCACACCAAGCAAGCTTCCGGCATCCACCTCAAAGGAAACAAACTTCTCTGGGTTACCTTGGAAAAAGCTTTGGGTCAACTCTCAAAATTTGCCTCATGGTTCCTAGATGATGGTCCCATGTGAATAGGTCACCACATCTAACAACCGAGAGGCCTGATGGTTCCCGCTCATGGGGGGGGTCTTCATGGTCACTATAGGACTGTCCTTCTAGAGCCTCAGCCCCCTCCCCCGCACCCCCCCCCCCCATGGGCTGTGGTGGGGCACCCATGGCTCTGTGTTCCTACCCCTGCTCTGGGAATCAAGTTCTGCTGGCCTGCCTGGCCTGAGGGAAAGATTGGTGTCTGTCCAGCCCGGGATCACGTTTCAGCTCAGAGAAGGGAGGGGACGACCGAGTTGGCAGGACCAGTTTCCAAGCTGTGCCCTGGGAGCTGACGAGTTGATACAGCCTGACCACACAGGTCTTACAGAGAGCCGTCACCGGAGACACCCAGGAATGAAAACAGAGTCCTGTTTTCTAGGAATCCCCAATAAGTGAGATAAAAGCAGAGGAGTTTTCCAGGCACACGTCAGTGGGAATGCAGAGCAGTCCTCCTCTCTGCTTGGGCGCTCCTGGCAGCAGTCTCCCCAGGAGTAAGCAGTGTAAGCAGAAGTGTGCTGGGTCTCTGTGCACCCACTGCAGAAAAGCAAGCTTTTTCCACCCTAAACCAAACTCGGCCCTGTTCCCCACCTCCATACAAAATCCCACTTTCCAACAAGCAAGTGTTTTCAGTGGGCTGTGATCCGTGGCAAGTTTCCTTTCACCACAGCCCCCACACAACAGTAGCTAGATGTATGTAACCCATGGGAGGGAGGACTGCGCGGCGCAGGGCGGCGGGTGGGACGACTGGGATGACTCCGTCCCATGTACCCGGGAGGGAGGCCACTGCCAGGAGCGCGGCCTTTCTCAGCTGTTCTTTCAGGAGTGGTTGCGGACTCTAGGCCCTATTAGCGTCTGCTTGTCTGGCTCCTCTGGGACAGACAGCGCACATCAGAGGTGGTCAAGGTTAGAGATTACAGTCTGCCGCCCCAGGAGCGAGCAAGACTGTGGGGGATCGGAGTGAGCCCGCGGGTGGCCTCTGTCAGCACCACGTTCTAGCCCAGCCGGCCAGGCCCGTGTGGACCTGCGCCCAGAGCCTGTTCTCCCACGTTTCCCAACAAGGTTACTGGGTCTCTGAATTCTCCTGAAGCTGTTAGCATGCTGAGGGCTCGTAAAGGATTTTCTTGGGTAACAGAAAACAAGTGCTAACAGAAACCTACAACGGTCTCAAGAACTGACCTGTGATAGCTCAAGGGAGTTTGTGACTAACATCCCAAGTTCGAGGTTTAATTGGATATTACTCAATTGGTGTCATAGGTAGCAGGAATTGTTCCGGGAGAGATGAGTGCTTGTGATCTGCGCTGTAAGCCACCCAGCACCATGCCCTCTGCACAGAGAAGTCTGGGAACCCGGCCTCACGGCCTCGAAGACAGACCCAAGCATGCAGGGGGCGCGATGCATCCCCATTACAGGAAGCCCGAGGCCACAGAGGGAGGTTATACACTTCAGTCCTGCCATTTCAGACTCATTTTTGGCATTCTTCAGAACTGTGCTCAACACAGTTCCCTCACACAAGGGAAATGCCGTTGCTGGTTTCATACCCAGGTGCTATCTAACAGACACAACTCCCACACTGGGCTCCCAAGGGGCCTCAATTAAGAGCATATTATAATCCCAGGCTACGAGTTCTGCCCTTTGTCCAAATATCTCACACCTTCTCTTTAAATTCTGTCCTGATATCCCGGGATAGTCAACGTCGTCCCTGGAGTACTCAGTTCATGCCTTTATGACGGTGTACCCGGCACTGGATTCCAGAAGGCTCTGTCTGTGTACCTGTCTCCCCCTTTGCTGGAGCTAAAGCCTTCCTCCCCTCTCACTCCAGCTTGGGCCTATACAAAATGCTCCAGAAGCATTTCATACAGACGGCAGTGAGCTGTCCTAGCCAACTCAGAGCCTGTCTTATTTTTAGGGGAAGAAAGGAAGCTTCATAAACCCCACTGGGATCCTTGTTCCAAAGTAATTAAACTTAGACAAAGGGATGTAATTTACCCCTTAGAGATAGATTCCAGAGGGAAGAGAAGAATCCTGAAATATAAGCTCAAATTCTTCACTTTGGTGAAGCTGGAGAAGGGAAACTACTTTCTGAAAGGCAATTATGGACCCAATCATAATACTTCGCCTTGACTTGCAGCCAGGTAAAAGAGTAAAATAGTGACCGGATTAGTCAAATAGATCCAAAGTTTAAAGATCCATTCATGGCCACGGTCAGCTTCCTTTCTAAGGCTGATCATTTTTACTTAAAAAAAAAATGCAAAAATCATCCATGACTATGACTTTGAAATAGGCAGAGGTCAGTTTTTGGCTTTGGAGTAGTTCCTCCGCCTCCAATGCCAACATGTAACTCAACAGCCAAACTTAACAAGGCTACACAATGAAGATCACAAGTTCATACAGGGCAGAGGTTCAGATCCCAAAATGCCAAATACACAATTATGGGCTCATCATTCATTAGTGCATTGAACACCAGTATTTCATAGCTCTAACTTCTGTCATACAAGCAGAGAAGGGTAGAAAGAGTTATTTTACACATTGTTGTTGCCAGGTAATCAGGGTTAAAATGCCCACAGTGGTTTCACAGAAGCATCCCAAGTGGTTGAGGACAAAGGAAATTCAGAAATTCTATTTATTGTGTTTCCACCGTGAACTATTCCGAGAGTCATAAAACAGAACGACATGAGTCTTTCTGCTTAGATCACTGGAATCAGTGACTCTTCCAAAAGAAATAAAGGAAGGTGAGTTGAGAGCTGGCTCCTTGAATGAGAATGACTCTAAGAGACTATTTAGTAACTATTTTTAATGTATTTGAAAATTTATCATGGAAAATTTCAAATCCACACAAACGTGCCAAAAATAGAACAACTCCCGTGGTGAATTGCAAGCCCAATTTTGTTTGTGTATACCTTCACTCCAGATCTCATCCATCTTTTTTCAAGTTTTGAAGCAAACTGAAGACATAAAATCATCCCATCTATAAATATTTTAATATCTGAATCTAAGAGACAATAATTCTTCAATAAAATATAACTTTGATATTGCTTATTATAAAACATACAGTCAATATACTATTACAAGTATATTGCTTTTTGTGTGTTTGTTTGTGTAGGTGTGTGCATGTGTCCAGGGAACCTGAAGAAAGATTCTGTGGGTAAGAACAATAGTATAATAGTAGCTACCATACACTGAATGCTCACCAGATGATAAGTGCTTTAACCATATTATTTTATCCTCATAGCAACCCTCTGATCTACAGCAACGTCATTTAGTTACCCAAGGGTAAATCCAGGATTCAAACTCAGTTCTGCTCACCTCCCTCCAAAGCATGGGGTCATCTCCCCCTAGAGCAGACAAATACTCTCTTATATACCGGCATTGCATTGCTGGCTAATTGGAATGAGAACTACCCGAGAATCAGTAAGTATCCCAAGACTGAATTATGACAAAGGGACATTTTTGTGCACATCATTATAAAAGGCATCATCAAAATTTTACCCAAAAAAATTTTTTTTGCTTTGGTTTTTAGTTTGTTCGTGGAGAGGGAATTCAATGGATTTTACCCAAACTTGGAATGTATGGGAGTAGTAATGTGCACACCAAATGTGTCTCTAGTGGTCAAATATTCAGAAGATAATTCACTGCTCTCTTCTGAGGAGGAGAGGCTGGTGGGTGGGTAAGGGTGAAGAAGTAGATGAACAGAATGAATTTAATATTATAATCACAATTTCACAACAAAACCATTTAGGGCTAGCTTGTATTTTGAATGTCTGGGTTTATATAAACTTGCAATTTCAAGGCAAGACTGATTGTGTTAAATTGGTAAAAGAATGTTGAGGGGCGCCTGGGTGGCTAGTCAGTTAAGCATCCAACTTTTAACTTCAGGTCAGGTCATGCTCTCAGCGTTGTGAGACGGCCCCCCACAGGCTTCAACCAGCTCCGGCTGGCTCTGTTCTGGGTGTGGAGCCTGCTTAAGATTCTCTCCCTCCCTTGAGCTCCTACATGCACTCTTAAAAAAAATGGTGAAACATCACTGAAATAGCAAAAGTCTAATATCTGATTTAATCATCAATTAGATAGAATGCCATGCATGTATTATTTAACCCAAGATATATTCAGCCTTTCACCCACCCCATAAATATTAGAGGACCATCTCTGAGCCAAATAATATGCTAGGGGCTCAGAGTCCAGAATGAGACAGGAGATAGATAGCAAGAACCTGGTAAGGCAGGGGCCAGTCAAAATTCTAGTTTTTGGCCTAAGAAGAGAAACCATCAAGAAAGTTTTACACAGGAGACGGATAGCATTAACTTGTGATTTTACAATGAACCTCCAGCTATGACGTGGACGACAGGTTAGAGGGGGTTGAGAGAACTTGAGGAAACTAGCTGGAACGCCACTGAAGTGTTCAGAAAAACAATGATGGTGGCCTGGAGCAGGGTAGGGCAGTAAGGCAGAGGGAACTAGATGGTCCCAGAACGATTAGGGGGTAAAAGTAATTGGATGTAGTAATGGAAGGATGGAGACAGTAAAAGGGAAGAAGGCGTGAGCATGTTCTGGGCATGTTCTGGCTCACAGAATTTGTTTTGGACATATTGAGCTATTTTTTAGACATCCAAGTGGAGACATTTAAAGGCAGCCGAATATACATGGCTAGAAGTCAGAGGAAAAGCTGGGCTGGAGATATAAATTTGAGAGTCATTAGCAGGGTGTGGATAAGTTCACCTGGGGAGAGGGAATGGAATGAGAAGGGTGTCCTAAGGATAAGATCCCTAGTCTTTTTTACAATGGGTCCACAAATACCGGTGATAAATTAGAGCCAGAGTAGGTATACTGTTGAGTGCCTGGGGAAGTAAGCTTCCCAAGGACCCAACTCTTCTGCCTCCAAGTGGGCCATCCCTTGTCTTGCCAAGGCTTAAAGGGTTAGAAAACATTAACCCTTTACATTCAAAATCATCTAATGGATTCTTCCTAGGTTTGACCCTCAACCCCAGCTATGTGATGTGATGCCTTTGTAAGCATAACCTTCAGTATTCTAGTTTACAAAAGGGTTCATTGCCACATCTTTTGTAATAGCAAAAACTTGGAAATAAGCCAAATTATTTATTACTAGGGGAATGGCTAAACAAATATGGTATATACATGATAGAATTTTATGGAAGCTGCTAAAAAAAAGTCCTTTATAAAAGACTAAAAATGTAAAGACATTTTTAATGACAGAAATTTTATCTTTTGAAAATTATTTCTTTTGTGATTATAGGAGTAATATTTTCATTACATAAAATTCAGTCATTCCTGAAAAAAAAATCACAGGGAAAACAATGACAGTCTCACAGTCTTCAAATCTTTTCTTCTTAATACTATACTAAAATGTATTATGAAGTAACTTGCTTTTCTTACCTAATAAATATCTTGGACATACTTCTATATCCTGTAGATCTGTCACATTTTCTGTAATGGTTATCTAAGATTCCATTTGAAAAGTGTATCATAATTTAACTAGTCCCCTCTCCATGAACATTTAGATGGCTTTTAATTTTTTACAACATCAAATGAATATTATTTGCATATTTGTAGGAAGGTTTACTATGGATAGGTTTTTAGAAATAGAAATGCTATGTCAAAGGATATAAATGTTTATAATTTAAACAGATGTTGAGCAATTGCTGAGAAAGTTTGCATCAATTTATACTCCCACCAATAGTGTACAAGAACATCCATTTGGCTTCCTTATTCAAATCAAACATCATCCTTAAGTCCTTGCCAATTTGCTAGGGGAAATGATCTCATTGTTTTAACTTCATTTCTTGATTATTACTGAGATATAGCTTTAAAAAAATGTTTAATGACTATTTGTATTTCTTCTGTCTGTTGCCTGTTCACATGTTTTACCCATTTTAAAATTTGAGTTATCTTTCTGATTATTTTTTAGAAGCTCATTACATATCATGGATAGTAATGATTTGTTATATAGATTGCAAATATTACTGTCCAATTTGTTTTTAAGTTTTATTTATGGTAACTTTCATATTTTTATACAGTCAAATCTTTTCATTTTTCCTTTATGGCTGCTGGACTTCATGACTTATTTATAGGCTGATACAATTCTAAGTGGAAAAGCAGAGTACAAATGATTTTTCAATATTCTCTTAATTATGGTTGTCAGAAAGGTAGAGGGAAGAAAGCAAAACAAGATAGAAGAAAGAAGAAAGAAGAAGAAAGATGGAATAGTAAGAAGGTTAAAAGTCTATTTCTGGGTGATAGGTTTATAAATAGCTTTTCTTTGCTCTGTGTTTTCTAAATTTCTTATGGGAATTACATATTATTTTGATAAGCTGGAAGAAGTCATTAAAAATATGTTCACATGTCTTGGTTTTAATTCTTTGGTTTCTGTACCATTTATGGCCGTAATTCCCAAGGAAGATGTGTAGGGGCTATAATCCACTGGTAGAGATGGAAAGGATTTCTTTTTGCAATGCAGGCTACAAGGGGATGTTGGGGGAAAAAAAAATCAACTTACTTGGTTACAAAACCTGAACATTTGTGGGCTCATAATTCCAAACCTGTTGCCACAAGCTCATTATTCACTCCTGAAGTTACCTCAAGTGTCTACCAAATACATAATTGTGGATGACATAGATGTTTCGACTGCCCCATGATGTGTCCCTGTATGCTTAACCAACTTAAGCATGAAAATGAGGCCCCTGCTTAAAACAAACAAAAAAAAAGGCAACATTCCTAATTATTAAGTCCCCTTGCCATTTTTCTTCACGAAGTGCCATTTTATCTGGTTCTATGGGGCTGATCCATCGGAACAAATTAGGAACAAATATGTGAAACATGTAAAATGACTCATTTTCTAATGAATAAAGTTCACAAGACATTTTCCAACTCTGAAAGTATCACCACCTCTCCTCTGAGGCTCCCCCTATCCTTTCATAGTTCTCCCAACAGCTACTTCAGTTGGGAAATGATCATAAAAATGACCCTGTTCAAGTCCAGCTATTACACTCCCTTTAAAACAGGGCCAGGGACTCACAAACCAATCCCCCGCAGGCCAGGTGTTGGTTTCCATCCAGGTCTGGTGGTGGATGCCCTCAATACATAGGCAGCGTGTTTCCACCATCACCGCTGTGTACACACAGGACCAGTTTAACTTGAGCAAAGGGACCGAGAGATTTCCCTTTGCCTTGTCTTACGGTTGGAGGAAAAAAATGTACAAGGAAAACACTCATGGCCTCTCTGGACAAATGCAGGAGGCCATGAGTGTGACGAACGTCCACAGTGTGCCAATCACATGTCTCCTTAGGGACCACCAAACACATGAGCCGTCAAGCTGACAGTTGAGCCTTCTCTCTAAAGTTTTTCACCCCAAGCTCCGCACCTCTACTCCCAGGAGGGATGAAATTCCCTAGCTGAAGTGGCACAAATTTATTTAGTAGCTCCCTACAGTACTTTTCTTGTATACTTGCCAAGAAAACCTCTCTCACCGACTCTCCCTGCCAAAAAGGCTTCCTACGTGATCCGTAGCTGTGTTCCGCGTGCAGAAGCCCTCAGTGAGGGAAAGCAGGCAGGTAGGATGGAGAGCTTCGGACAGACACCAAGGAGATGACCGATCCTTGGTGATAAGGGGTCTCTTGGCCATTGGGCCTCTCTCTGACAACACAGAAAGGATGCCAGAGCAAAGGATACACTTCGCCAAGAGTTCTTTCTTTTCTATCTTTATAAATAAGGATAAGGCGGTCAACATGCTGAATTCTGCGGAACTCCTCAGGCATCCCCAGTGCAGAGAGCTGGATGCAGCTGACCCATGAAAACCACTTACCAGGGCAGCTTTGCTTCCCAGCCATACAACTCCAGCAGAGAAACGGATCAGAGAGTCACAGGATTCTGAGAGGCTGCAAGCTAGGGACAGGATAGGTGTGGCAGAGTTCCCTGCTGGCTGCTTGCAGGGAGTGTTTAGGAAGATGAAGGAATGATTTCCAGTGAGGAGGAATCAGAATGTGGATCCTTCTTAACCCCTGTCATCTTAATGATGACTGGGACAGCTGTGGCATGGGGATGGGCAGGGGTGGATGGACTTCTAGGTTTATAGAGCATACATGGAACCAATACCAACAAAGAGGCCCACAGAATGAAACTCTGTTAAACCTTAGAGGGCACACAACGCTAGGTAAATAAATGTTAGCCATTGTTGTCCCCATGATTACTGTTACTAAGGGGATAAATGTCATGGCTGTCCTCCTCAGAAAGATTAGCCCGACAACTGAGGTATCAATGCAAATACACAGACTAACAAGTGAAGGGCCAGTGAGACTTCTTAGCCTGTCGAGCTGTGGCTGGTGCCCTCCGAGGAAGCCCGGGGCTCTTCTGACTCGGGGTACTAGACTGTCAGCAGCGAGACTGGTCCCCTGAAGGCATTCTGTCAAGAAGAAATAATAGTGTCTTGAGAGGGGCCGTGGACACTGGCGGTGGGGGCAGGGGGAGGTGGGTTATGAGGAGCCCTTTACAACAGGAAGGAGTGCAGTTTATAGCACCAAGCTCAGGAAGAGATAGGCTGTTTTTGGCAACCGGCCAAACACTAACATTTGCCAACCTTAGTAATGCCTTGCACAATATCAAAGAGGAGGGGAGACAGACTTCTGACTTGAACCAGAACTTAACCCACATCAGCCGGTCTCACTTGATTATCTGCACTCTCCATCCAAGAGTAAATCTGAGCTATTTAAACGGCAGTCTGTAAAACCCAAGAGGATACCTATGGTTTCGGAACCACTTCTAGGTCCTTGGAATTAAAGAAGAACCTCATATTTTATTTGTTATTTGTTGTTGTTATTATTATTATTATTAATTACCTTTTTCTTTTCAGAACCTCACAGTTTAGTTCTGGGTTATAGTTGGTATTGCTGTGTTCTCTAACTGTGTTTTGCATTAAGCCTTGTTTTCTCCAACGTGATCACAGTCTCCAAGGGTAGGCCTGGAATATTTCTGGGGTCATTTCGAGAGTACCGATCACAGGCTGGACGTATGACAGCAACACACATCTGAGTCCCTATACAGGGATTTACTGATCTCGTCCTAACACCGGGCATAACACAGCAAAGCGTGCAGAAGACACCGAATTCACCCCTAAGAAACTCTCTGTGGAAGAACTCACTGCTACTTCCTGAGCACCTACCCCTTCTATCCCTAGCACTTAGTCTTACAACCAGGTTTCCCAAAACATCCATTTTGTTGAGCAATCCGTTTGAGTAAATGTGGAGACATCATCCAAAGACTATTTCCAATTTTATGTAGTAGTATTCTTAATAAAAGTAATCTCTGAGATGCATAAGTAAAAGCCATTATAACTTCCTAAGATCTTAAAAGTCAACAATTCATGAATTAGGGAGAAAATTATTTTTTAGCCTGTGTCTTAATTAGCTTCGAAAGTTATCACCAAACCTCTAAGCAAAAGTTGCTGATGAAGAGATCTTTTTGAGAGACTAACATTCTTGTTGCCTAAATGCTGGACTAACCTTGACCCAATAAATAATGGTTACTTCAGTTTGGTCAATTTTTCAGCACCTCAGATGCTTTGTTAAAACATTAAGGTCGCAGGGTGCTAGACTTTAGTCACTAACCCTGGATTTCACTCCATAAGTGACCTGTGTGGCAACATTTTATGTCCATATGTATATTATAGAGGCATTTAAAGATCTTTTGCAAGCATAAGGTTTCATATACCAATACTAGTAGGGTATATTTTACACTTCCTAGAGAACTGGACTCCATGCTGATGATCTTATCTGATAACAAATCCAGAGTGACCAATTCTGGGGACACAGCAAATTCAGACTAGTAGCCAAGCATGGAGCCCTCACACACGTGGCTAGACAGAGACCAAGGGCAAATTCTCAACAGGGCTCTTATGGAGCAATATAGCTCCCATCTGCCTCCCTCATTCTGCTTCCTTCCCTAATCCCCATATAACCTGTAGAGGTTGCTCAACCAACCTCTGATTCCAAAAGGCAGTATCGTGTGGGGCTAAGGGTATAGATTCTGGAGCTGGGCTGCTTGGGTTGGAGTCCTGGCCCTGTGTGATCTTGGGCAAGTTAATTAACCATTCCATACTTGTTTCCTCAAGAAAGGCAGGTAATAGTTCCTGTATCATGAGAATGGAGTTATTTAATGTGAATTATTTAGACCAGTGCCTGAATGCATTAAGTACTAGAGAAACTTTAACTATTATTTCCTCATCAGCAAAAAAGATAACACATTCATGGCCCATATTCCTTAAGATTTTTATAAGAATCAAAACAGACAGAGAGTATACATAAACTCTGAAAATACTGAATAACATTGGCAGCCTTTGAGTTTGGGGCAGGTAGGTCTACTATATGATAAAGTGACAAATATGGCTTATGAACTGCTCTGTGGGTAACAGAGCAAGGAGCCAAAGTAGGATGTTCATCCATTGCTGGGGCCTGGCACTAGTGGTGAGCAAAATGTCTCAAGAACTGGTTAAACTCCACCAGCCACCATACCTTTGTCTACTTCACGCACCTTTGCTGAGACCAAATGCTGAAGAATTAAAATAGAGGAATGAAGCATTCACCTACTGATGGACACTTGGGTTGCTTCCACATCTTGGAAATTATAAATAATGCTGCGACAGACATAGGGTGCACCTTTTTTTTTGAATTAGTGTTTTCGTGTTTTCCTTTTCTTTGGGTAAGTACCCAGTAGTGAAATGACTGGATGATATGGCAATTTTTGAGCAATTATAAGAAAACAAACAAAGGGAAAAAGAGACAAAGAAACAAAAACCAGACTCTTCATTACAGAGAGCAAACTAGTGGCTGCGTGAGAGGAGGTGGGTGGGAGGGGTGGCTGAAGTTGATAAAGGGGATTAGGAGTACACTTATCTTGATAAACACTGAGAAATGGAAAAAATTGCTGAATTATCAAATTGCACACTGAAATTAATAAAATGCTGTATGTTGCTTATACTCAAATCAAAAATAAAAAAGATACAGGAATGAAGATCTCTGTTTATTGTCAGCAGCCCAAATGACCCTTTCTTCTAAGCAGAATAAACTGACAGAGGAACTGTAATTCTCCAGAAATAAAACACACAATTCCCAACAAGTGACATGGTATCGGTTCCTCATAGCTCAGTCAAATAAAACTCAACCGAGGCAGCCAGTCCTTGCTTTCTGCTCATTCCCTAATTATTTAGGACATAAACCCAATAGCGGACAATGGCCTCGTACATTCAGTGATGTGATAAGACCCAGATCCTACAAGGCCACTTTTGGGAGAAGTTATTTCGTTTTTCGCTGTTACAAACAATGCTGTGAGAGATGAAGGTATCTGTTCGGCAGGTCCAAACCTAGTAATATTTTTTTAGCATGTGTTTTCACAAATGAGCAATCAGCTCCAGGTATCATGTTCACAATTAAGAATCTCTGTTAAGGGGCGCCCGGGTGGCTCAGTAGGTTAAAGCCTCTGCCTTTGGTTCGGGTCATGATCCCAGGGTCCTGGGATCGAGCCCACCCATCGGGTTCTCTGCTCAGCGGGGAGCCTGCTTCCTCCTCTCTCTCTCTGCCTGCCTCTCTGCCTACTTGTGATCTCTGTCAAATAAATAAATAAAATTTAAAAAAAAAAAAAAGAATCTCTGTTAAGGCCATTGCACTGGTGTTTGGCTTCCTTTGCCACAGGAAACCAACAAAGGTTATGGGGATTCAAAGGAGTGGGCAGGCAGAGCGCTCAAATTCCAAAATCTTGCCTCAGGTTACTATAATTTTATGATTCTTATTTTCCCAACTAAAATGTGACCTCCATGAGGACATTGTTTTCATTTTTCTATCCTTATATTTTGAATTCCTTTCGGTGCTTAAAACAGTGTCTTGCACATAGTAGGTCCCTCATGAATGACTGTCCCTCTGAATGGAAAGCCGCCTCTCTGCCGGCTGCTATTGGTTCAGTTCTGAGACCCCAGTGAGGCTGGATTAAAGAGAATGTGGAAGGCTACCAAGAAACTGGTTGGATTCTGGTTTGTGCTGGGCCCCTGGCACCCATCTGGGACTTCAGAAGCCAACGTGAAGCTGGAGTCCTGTCTCAGGGACGACCTAGGATGACCAGGTCAGCACCCCCAGGAAACTCTGTGGTTCCAAACACACTCTCAAATCCATCCTACTCCAGACATTAATCCTTTCAGACTAGTAAGCGAGATACCAGGAGATACCAGAAAAGAAAATTGGCCCTGCTTGGTGACTCCCTGTTCACGTCTGCCATATAGGTGAGAGTAACTTTTGTTCCTATAAAAGAAGGATATTAAAAATTCTGCCAACTGCCTAAACAGGATTTACACAGCTTTAACTAGCCACTACAGGACACAGTGAACCTTGGGGCAGCTTCAGTCATGAAGGCAGGGACTGAGAGCAGAGAGCATAGGAGGTCAGGTAGACTGGCTGAGGGCAGCTAGGTGGTGGGGTGGAGGGGTGTGAGGTGTCTGTGAGCAAGCCAGTGTCTCAGTGTACCTGGAACCTTCTTTTTTTTTTTTTAAGATTTTATTTATTTATTTGACAGAGAGATAGAGAGTACAAGTAGGCAGAGCAGTAGGCAGAGGGAGAGGGAGAAGAAGACTCCCCTTGAGCAGGAAGTTCGATGTGGGGCTCAATCCCAGGACCCTGGGATCATGACCCAAGCGGAAGGCAGCCGCTTAACCGAATGAGCCACCCAGGTGCCTCTACCTGGAACCTCTCAAAGGACATGTACCCTTCCCTCCCCTCAGAGGTAGCATGGGGACTCGGGGTAGACACACTAGGATGCTGGTATTACCTGGTACCCTGTCTGGTCAGTTAGTCAAGGGGCAAGAAAACTTGTCCTGAGCCAAAAGCAGAACTTCTAGACTCAGCTCTGTCACCTGGCTGGGCCTCAGTTTATTCATCTGTAAATGATGGGATGGTACTGGATGATATCTCTCCCCCCCTTCTCCACCCTGTCACCGAGAACTGACAACCACTCCTCCTGCTTGTCTTCAGAACCAGACGCCCTCTCCCCACCGCACTGCGCCGGCCTCCATGTAGCTCCATCATGTCCCACCTGGATCACGGTCTCTCCTAACTGGTTTCACCACTTCTACTCTCCCCCCTTCTTTGTGCTGGGCCAGCTGTTTTTCTGAAATTCAGTTCTTGAATGCTTGTACCTTTAAGAGGCCCTGACTAACTTTAGCACCCACAGCTCTCCACAGTGGGGCCTCTGCCCGCCGCTGTAGCCCTATTTCCTCCCCCAGGACTCTCCCTCTGCTCAGATGCCCCTGCTCTCTTGTGGACCTCTCTCCCCTCAGGTACACCCTGCCGTGCCCTTGGATTAGCATTCATCTATAAACCACTACCGGCCTGCAATGAAGTAGAAAAAGAATGAATGAATGAATGAATGAATGATGAATAAATGAAGTAGCAATGAAGTAAGAAGAAAAATTAAGAGTAAGTGCCTAGAAACTTTTATAACTATCAGACAGTACTTTTATGTCTGTTGAATCTACTTTATGTCTTTTTAAAATTTTATTTTTCTAGTGATTTACTCTTACTACATTTTATAAAAATACCAGTCCTAAATGGAGCAAAAAAGGAAAAGAACCCACTGGCTTACCACCACCCCTGGCCTTGCACCTTTCTTCCTTCCTCTCTCCCGGGCAGATGACTTCATTCTCGCTAAAGCTTTGCCATCTTGGGAGGGTTCTGCATCCCTTCCTAGGACAAGCTTGGTGTATCCCCTCCATGCTCCAGTGGTATGTGGTGCATGTTTCTAATTATAGCATTGACGGCACTGACTGTAATTGTTGGCTTCCCTGCTGGACCTCCCCATGCTTATTTCTGCTAACCTGGGAACAAGGTGCCTGGCCCAGGTCTGAGTGGGCAATTAACTGTGGACTGAACTGAACAAGCCCGAAGTTTCTTACCCTAAACTCTGGTTGCATTCCCTTTACCCAAATACTCCTTGTGTGTAAAATCCTTCCGGCCTGTGTATCTCCCTCCCATGCCTCGCTGGTGTCCTGTACAGAAAAAGAGTGGAGGAAACGTGGAAGAAGTGACAGGAGCTGCTTTCTGTATCTGCTGTGAATGTTTGATGCCACCCGTCCAGGAGCACTTTTCCTTCTCCAGGGCTCAGGCTGGTCCTCCAGTTAACAGAAGGAAGCTGGGCTTGTGGGTACAACAACCAGTGACTAATGTGTATGCCTGGTGATTAAGCATCCTTACAACAGAGCGGTATTATAACCAGACAATACAAATCACCCTGGTACATCTTGCATAAAATTAAAAGGTCAGTCCAGGAAGAGAAGGAATAATGAGATTCCCGAACTACTTCATCAAGCTGAAAAGCTCATCTGATTTTTTTTTTTTCAGCTCAATGGAAAACTCCAAAACCAGAAAGGATGGAATATTACATAGAAACTACTTAAAAGCTCCATTTAAGCCTTAACCAAAGAACACGATTTCCATCGTATGGAACTCATTTCTTTTTGAAAGTCGATAAACCAAAAATTTCACTGGAAACCAGCCAGTTGCCTGTGTTTTTCAGAGAAGGCAGTCTGGGAACACATTTCCTGAACCTCAGCTTCTGGGGTTCCACTCCTGGATTGCCCCCCTGATGCCACAGAAAACGTCTTCCCTCTCCTCTCTGTTGCAGAAACCTTTTTTAAAAAGGGGTAAAATGGGGACGCCTGGGAGGCTCAGTTGGTTGGACGACTGCCTTCGGCTCAGGTCATGATCCCGGAGACCCGGAATCGAGTCCCGCATCAGGCTCCCAGCTCCACGGGGAGTCTGCTTCTCCCTCTGACCTTCTCCTCGCTCATGCTCTCTCACTGCCTCTCTCTCAAATAAATAAATAAAATCTTAAAAAAAAAAAAAAAGGGGGTAAAATGATCACCGGCGCATTTATAGGATGTAGGGTATGAAATCCTCCTGAGAGCTTCCTGAGGGCCTTAGATGCACAGAGCCAGGGAACTTAGGCTCACTTATGGTTAGTAAAAAACAAAACAAAACAAAACAAAACAAAAAAACAAAAAAAACCCCAGAACAACAACAACAACAATAAAAACCAAGCAAGCCACAGAGACAGGACAAGTGATCTTTTTCCCATTGGAAAAGGGACTCTAATCCTCATTCCAATTAAGAAGCAGAGAATCAGCTGATAAAATTATCAAAATTGAAGATCTGAAAAAAGTGATTATCTTGGAAACAGAACATTTTCATGCACTGATCTAGGTGATACACAAGCAATCGAGTTACACCCACTCAGATAGGTCCCAGTTTCCTTCTGAGTTTTATGACCATTCCAGTGTTTTCTCTGCCTATAGAGCCTGAATCCCATCCACAGAGATATGAACTTGGAGTTTTTGATCTGTGTTACTGACACATTCCTGCCCAGAAAGGTAGTGCCATCTCTCCTCCTCTAACTTTCCACTGAAAGAAATGAGGTCAGAAGTGCCAGGAGGCAGCAAAGACAGGGCCGCGTAGGCGGAGAATCATGGGCCAAGGCACGCTTTCTCTTCTGTAAGAAGTATTTATACCATCCTGTTGGCACACATGGGGAAGGCTGTCAGCTTCATGGTTTGTGCCACAAGGAAGTTGAGACAGCCTCCAAGCCATTGTTTGGAATTGCTTTTTCTTTCCTGTGTGGCTCAGATGGCAAAAAGCTTCCTCTACCCTGCCAGGCCCTCAGAGGGTGGGACTCAGGGCCATCTGGGAGGTTCCGCCTGTTCTGGGCTAGGAGTTGCCCCAGCAGCTCCTGGCTGGCTAGAGCCAGATGTAACAGGGGTGAGTGACCTGAGGTAGAACCCTTTCCTAGGGACGGTAAACATGGCCCGCTCTCCTAGGAGCCCCCAGAGAGGGCTATGGAGAGAACATTCTGTTAACTAGCCCACCTGCTGGGTCAAGGAAAAAAGCCCCTGTGGCTGTATGAAAAGGGAAAACTGACAGTGTTAGTAGGGGCTCTACCTGAGTCAGGAAACCAAAGTCAGATGAGAGTTTACTGCACAGTGGTGGCTGTGTTTTCAGGTAAATCCCAAGGCAACTAAATACGGTCCTGCTTAAGTCTCTAACCCCTCCTAAGTGTCTCCTTTGTGGGCTCTTCCTCTGCTCTCCCTTAAAAGGTAGGCTGTTCCCTAAGGTTCTGTGCTTGGCCCTTGCTTAGTTTTCTTTCCAGAACGACTGCTAGACCAAATGGTGCCTTTGCTCAAATTAGAAAAAGACTCCCCTTTCTCAAGACATGTTACCACTAGCTCCTAGAAAATTCAGTATTATGACACAAATCTTCAAGGGCCCTGAGGGGGTGGCTCTCTGAGGGCTGTTGAGTGCACAATGTGCCCAGCTGTGCAGTTGCTGTGTGCAAATGAACCCCATGGATTCAAATATTACCCGAGACAGATGGCTCCCCAATTTCCATCTCTACCATGACTCCCCTCTCCAGAGATCCCCACCTGCATGATAAGTTAGAAAATAACTGATTTGGGGGCATAGCTCCTGGGGATGTCAAGCCTTCAAACAACAAAGGATGAAGCCTGGATTTTACCCAACTGCTCTCTTTACTCAGTTAAAAGTTTTAGAGTTCTCAGCTGGGAATCTGGAAATCACCCTTAATATCTACTCCTTGGACCCCCAAACCCGATTCCTTGGCATCTTCTCACTCTTCCTCTACTGTATCACTCCCTCCCTCCTCTCTCTCCTCTTCCCACTGTCTTGGCTTGCTTCAAGTCATGCCTATTTCTTTTTTTTTTTTTAAGTTTATTTTTAGTCATCTCTATGCCCAGCATGGGCCCCAAACTCATGATCCTGAGATCAAGAGTCTCCCGTTCTTCCGACTGAGCCAGCCAGGGGCCCCACCACGCCTCTTTCTTGGCTGACTTATTCCAAAGCCTCCTACCTGAACTCCTGGCTTCCAGGCTTGCCCTCTGTACCCTGTTCAACACACGACACTTATTTCCTGTGAGTCTCTTTCTCAAAAACCTCTGATGGCTCCTGCGGACAAGCAAACAGAGCCCACAGTTCGTAGCCTGGTCTTCCAAGCCCTCTGTGTTCTCGCCCCAACCTACTGCCACCTCCCCCCCTGCTCTGCTCTTCTGGTCACACTGAGTCCTCGTGATTCCTTAGCGCAGGATGTCCATCTGTCTCCAGACCTTCATTCCTATGCTCCATCTCTCTGGCCTGTTATTTCACAGTTGGCTGTTAATGAAAACCCAGGGCTCAAATCCCATGGCTTCTCTAAAGCCTCTGCTGACCCTCTCCATTAGAGTTAATAACTCCCTTTCCTGCGCTCTCATTGCATTACATTTTCCTTTGAGCATTTATGGTACTATGTCATAAACTGTCAATTTACATAGCACTTGGAGCCCCTGGCAGACTAAATTCTCGAGGGCAAGGATACTGTTTTACTTGTCTTTTGGTCATCAGAGCCAAACCCACTACAAAGCATTTGTGTAGGACACATTCAATGAGCAACTCAATGGCGAAGTCCTCCTGGTCAGACATAGTCCAGGGACCCCGTAATGATGGTCTGCTCTGACCCTATATGTTAGTTTGGAAGCACCAGCCAAGCAAGGACAAGTGAAGGCACAACAGCACGCCAGGGGGAGGGGAAGGGCACTTTCCAAACTGAAAAGTCCATTAAAACAAACACGCAGGACGCCTGGGTGGTTCAGTCAGTTACGCATCTGCCTTCAGCTCAGGTGGGATCGAGCCCCACGTCAGGCTCCTTGCTCAGCGGAGAGTCTGCTTCTCCCTCTCTTTCTGTCCCTCACCCCACTCATGCTCTCTCTCTCTCTCTCTCTCAAATAAATAAATAAAATTAAAAAAAATTCTCTGTAAAACAAACACATATTTATGCTATAATTCACAACCTTATATGCTATCACTCACAACCTGCTTTAGTGCAATTCTAGAAATGCAATTCCTAGAAAGCATGAGCTCTGGCAGAGGACTGAGGCTCGGCCCCAGGCATAGGGTTGGCAGGATGTAAGGTCTGTTCGGGAGCCCCCTTCTGCCTCTGCCCGGTTTCTCTGGACCCTGGACCCTGGAGCCCCACCACCCAGGCTAAGAATGCCTTACCAGAGTCTGAACATTCCTCGGAACAGTGCTCACCTTGAGCAGGTAAGAACCTGGACGGGAATGAAGTGACAAGATGCTTACAACTCTAGTTAGTAGCCCTGTCTTGAGAGAAACAACAAAAAATGTGAGTTTAAGTTTGGACAGAGAGCAATAACGCCCTCAGGCTCCAGTCTCCAAGGAACATTTAGTGAGAAGAAATCAGCAGAGAAAGACCATTGCTAATACAGGGCCTCATTTCCAAGATAAACTCCACCACCTTAGCTGCATGTTTTATCTTTTCCCTTTTCCCAGTATTATCCCATAATACTGAGAGATATGCACACCAACTCTTATCTGATACCAGATTCCCCAGCTTCTGGCAAAGAGATTACCAAGAGCACGCATTTACCAAGAGTCTGCAGAGGGGTAGGCAAGCTTTGCCTTTCTGACACAGAGGAAAATGTGGGTGTCCCACATATCACTGTTCTTTATATACTCTCCTGAAGAAGCCTGACAAGCACATAAAGAAGGAAGAACTTGAAAATCCAGCTGATCATACATTTTTTTCCAACCATCTGGGCTTCTGTCTCCCTTTCCCTGTCACTAGGATGGCCTTAATAATATCTTTAAACAAGCTAATCTCTATCACTCTGCCTACAGAGGAAAACAGTCCTCTTTTGCTATGTAGAGAAGAAAACTACAACCTCTTATTGTCTTGGGTTTAAGATCCATTCTTGCTCCCTTCCCTCTAATGCCTCCAAAACAGGGTAAGTTCCTTAAAACTAATGACCAAAATAAAACAAAAACAAAAAACTTACCAACTGCCAGTATTCTCATTTTCATCGAATCAAAAATTATCAGATTTTATGATCTGTAGTTTCTTGGAATCCAAGAAACATAGTGGTTAGTACACATTCCTTGTGTCAGTTGCTGTGTTAAAGGTTGGGGACCAGCAGGAACAAGAAAGTTTATGCATATAGATTCACCTTCAAAGAAAACAGAGTCTATATAATTCTATTTGAAGGCACCAATGCCTTATAAGAGGCTTCATGGAGGGGTACTGGGTGGCTTAGTCATTAAGCATCTGCCTTTGGCTCAGGTCATGATCCCAGGGTCCTGGGATCGAGCTCCACATCAGGCTCTCTGCTCAGCAGGAAGCCTGCTTCTCCCTCTGCCAATCCCCCTGCTTGTGTCCCTCTCTTGATGTGTCTCTCTGCCAAATAAATAAAATCTTAAAAAAAAAAAAAAAAGGCTTCATGGAAGGCCACTGACTACAGGATCCCTTACTCTATTAGGACCAAACTATTACTTTCAATGTCTGCTCAGGAAGTCACTGTGTGGTAGAGAGGAAGAGGAGGTGGTGGGGTGACTGACGGCCTATCCCATCCTTCATGGAAGTCTCAGGGAAGGATGGCATCTGGTTCTCTAGGAGACCCACTCTTGGCACTGAAGAGAAACTTTTGAAGAGTGTGGCAGGAGGCAAATGTTGGAAAAAGAACAAAGGAAGATGAGCTTCTCAGAGACAGCCCACCCAAGAACCCAGGGGGTTTGAACTTGGCTTAGGAAGGTTAGTGTCACACACTCAAAGGAGCCTGCGTTCCTGGGCTGGCATGGACAGTGACATCACTTACCCTCCACAAATCCCCCCCCTAACTCCCCCCCAACCCCTGCCCCGGGGCTGGGACCCTGCCACAGCCCCGCTGATTTGAGGCCTGAGGCTGCAGTGTGGCAAAGTTCCTCCTGCTGACTCACAGGAGACCACAGCAGTGCGGAGAAATTCCATGATGAAAGATGATATTCCTGACATTTCTCTTAGCTCTCAAATTTTCCAGGAGATTTTCTTGAGCAGTCTTTCCGTCTTCCAAACTTTGGAGGGATGGCTCAATGTTTCCAAAGTGAGGTGGAAAAGCTCACTTGTGGTTGTAAAATTCTAACACTGCCCTCATTTTCTCTGAGGGACCACAAGGGGAGCTACTGAAATGGAAGACTGAACCAGGCCTCGTGGGTATTGATTTGGAGCAAAAGAACACCTGGGGCCTTTGGAGGAAGTTAATCAGCGGCCAGGGCCAAATGGAGTGTGGACAGTTCCTGATGGTCTGGCCTTGGGCCCCTTGTTTTTGTTTTTTAAACTGAACTTTAGTTGTGTAGACATCTGAATTCTATTTGGCTAAAACTCTGTGACTGGAATGTCCTCATCAGACCCTATTCTGAAGCTCTTTCAGTTTGAACCCCAGATAAAATACATTAGCTGTTCAATAATGAAACACGTGGGGAGAGGTATCTGTCTCTTTCATTTCCCTTTTCTTTAGCTCTATGGAGTAAAACTGAAAATGAAAAACTTACTTATCTCCTTCCACGTAATTTTCACAAATGGTGGTTACTTTTACATCTTTATATGTTTGCACTGGACACCTGCTTCTGGTGGGCTGAGTCCTGGCCCTATCCTCCTCACTGTGACATCCTAAGGCACAGAGTAGGTCTCAGTGAATATATGTTGCCCCAATAAATGAATGACTGACTGGATGCGTGGATAAACAAATGAGTGGAGGCCCATAAAGTCATGACCATAAATTTATAGCACATGGAAATATACTAAAGCGTCATGTAAAGGAAGTAAACCATGGGACTCCAGGAAAGGCAGTGTGCCCCAGTGTGTCTTTGATACCAAGACTGACCTACACTAAAAAAGGCGTTGTAAAATAGTGAGTTGCTACATTTCCAACTCATAGACTAGGAGCAGATAGTCTCTGAATGGAATAGTCTCTGATAGTCTCCGCTGGGAGAATTCCCCTCCTACAGAAGGGGGCCCCTCTCAGTTTGTAAAAATATCCTTTTTCCTTCGGTTCTACCATTTCACAGAGGGGGGAAAAAAGCCATAGCATGTGGACACCCTTTGCAGGGTGACTGTGCAGTATACTGTCCAAAATGGGACTCTGAGGATGAAAGAGGGTGTGGGTGAGGAGGTCACAAGACCAAACCGGGACTTCTCTGGGCAAACTAAGACATGGGGGCTGACGATGTCTTTCCCCAGGTCAGTGAATCTAAGCCTACTCAAAGTTGAAGCAATTTCCTGAAATTCGGCTTTTGTTGAAAGTGCTTGTTCTTCATTGAATTCTTCTCATGGTGAACTCCTTGCTGAGTTTTTAATCTTAAGAATTAATTCTCGGGGTGCCTGGGTGGCTCAGTGGGTTAAGCCTCTGCCTTCGGCTCAGGTCATGATCTCAGGGTCCTGGGATCGAGCCCCGCATCGGGCTCTCTGCTCGGCAGGGAACCTGCTTCCTCCTCTCTCTCTGCCTGCCTCTCTGCCTACGTGTGATCTCTCTGTCAAATAAATAAATAAAATCTTTAAAAAAAAAGAATTAATTCTCAGAAAGTACAGTATCTTGAGTTTCTCTGGTAAATTGTTAGTTCTAGAGCTGAACTCTTTAAATACAGTGTGACACAGGCCACCCTTTGTAGGTTACAGGTCAAGGGAGATACCATGGAACTATCTCACGCCTGGTAACAAGCCCTGCCTCTCCCTCTTTTTGGATGAACACAGAGTGTGAAAATACACAATACCTGCAGGGAAGGGGACAAAGTACAGCCAGCCCCTCAGACGGACTTCTGAGGGAAAGTGCTTCTTAACATATTTACTTCCTCTGGTGGTGCCACAGCACAAAGATTACCCTCAGCCTTCCTGGCCATAAAAGCTTCAGTTTTTCCCATTCTTGCTGCCAAAGCTGAAATGCCAAGAAATGCTGGGAACTGTGATTATACAAACTTCGTATTTTACATTCTGAAACCCCAAGGAATAAGCTGTGGAGAACAGAGTCCTGTTTCTCCAATGGCAGCGGAACACGTACCGCACTCAAGCTCCGTCCAGCAGGGCCGAGTATTTGCGTGGGGAGAAACAAACAAAGACCTCACAGACTCTTCCAGTCTGTGTATACCTTCTTGGCATCCATGGCAGACCTTGGCTAACTTTTCTCATTTATTTCTTTTTTGTTGTTGTTATTTTTTAACTTTCTGAATTACTCAACCAGATTCTTCTGGGGGAAAAAAAATCACTACCCCACATAGAAGTCAGTCATAAGGAAACTCAGTTACCGCCTTTGACGGGTTTGAACCTGTCTGTTCACAGATGAGGAAACAAAACTCCACTGTTCTTTGGGCCCAAATCGTATCCCCTTCCTCCGTGGGGCAGTCAAGTGGCCAGCCAGCAGCCTGCAGATTTCACTAAGCCAAAATTGGTTTCCCCGGCTGTAAGTTAATTTCACGGCCATGGCCACGGCACATTTTTCTCAATCCCACCCTCTAGTGTGAGAGTTAAAACAAACTAACACAAAAGCAAAATAGGCTTCCTTCCCGCCCTCCGAGAATTAATGCAAGAGCCACAGGTACCCCGGGAAGGGCTGGCAATGACAAGACCTGTTCTTCCAAAGGGCGAATGTCCTGACTCACTATCACCTGCTGTCCTCTATTGCTCATACTCCTATTTCTTTGTCAAAGGAGTGTTAAAATCCTCACGAGGTGAACTTGGGAGGGGCAAGGCTTCTTACTGCTTGGATTAAAGGAAGATTTAATACTCACTTCTTGCTTAATTTGCACAATTTGGATGCCTCCACATGTTCCCTGTGTTCTCAGAGACCCGAGCACACGCAGGATTTCTCCCCTTCTCCAGGGCCTTGCAGAGAAAGACTGATAAGCTCCTGGTAGACCAGCAAGCCCCTTGTGCGGGAAGGCAGGCACCAGCCAGCCAGGGTGGAAGTTATGTGCTGCTGCTCCTTAATCCAGTTATAAATAACAGCTGATGCAACTGCTCTACGTGTAGGGCTGGAAATAAATTTCTCTTTGTGGCTATGTAACTGCAATAAACTTTTATAAGCCTGTTACATGATCTGAACAAACCAGCACAGTTTCTCTAACAAGAGCAGAATTCTTTGCAGGTTTGAACCCTCACCCACACACCCTTCCCTGAAAAGAAAAGGAGGCTCGACTGCTACCTTTTTTTTATACTTTAGAGCTGGTCTTTCTAAAGACTTAGGAAAAACCTCTGTTCTTCCATCATATCCGATAGCACCATTTGTCTTTCCACAGGAAACAGTCAAACACGGAGCTGGTATATGCATAAGCCATTTGTGGAAAGACATATAGGAAATGGGTAAGTGCTTGCCTTGAGAAAAAGAAACTGGGAGGCTGGATTTAACGTCACCTGTAATCTTTTTAGAAGAGCTACACATTTCTCTTTTTTTCATTACATGTATGCATTATGTCATCTAATTAAATGACACTGACATTCCTCTCCATTTTCTCAGATTAAACAACACCTTGTTTACACCCATAGTCATATCCCTTTTCTCTCCCAGTGCATTCCCCCAGACATGGGTTGGCTCACTTGCTAGAAATAAAAGTGAAATGAAGAAATAAGAAATAATGCTATGTCCTGCACCAGAAACTGAGGGATACCAAATGAAAAAGAAAAAGAAAAGCAAAGTTCCGGATGCGAGTCCTAACCAAGCCATGACAACTGAGAGAAAAAGTGTGCGTCCCTTGGCTTTTCCCTCTGCACTCTCCTGGACAACACCCATTCCCTCCGACAATTCCCTGTCAGGCCCCATCGAGAGATTTCTCCTCATCTTTGGTCTATCTCCTTTTTTTTTTTTTTTTCTTATTTCTTAAAAAAAAAAAAATTGTTCTCAAAAATCACAAAAGTAACACAATCGCACCACAAGCAGTGATACTATATGAAGACACATAAAAAATTAATAACTGGGGCACTTGGGTGGCTCAGTCGTTAAGCGTCTGCTTTCTGCTCAGGTCATGATCCCAGGGTCCTGGGATCAACCCCCACATGGGGCTCACTGCTCTGCGGGAAGCCTGCTTCTCCCTCTCCCACTCCCCCTGCTTGCATTCCCTCTCTCCTTGCGTCTCTGTCAAATAAATAAACAAAATCTTTAAAAAAAAAAAAAAAAAGAATAACTGTCCACCCTATCCCAAACAGCTTTGTTTCCGTTCTTCCGCAACTTTCCCCACACATATATCTATGTTCAGATGGCTTTTGCTACTTCTTTAGTACGGAGAAAATGGAACTGAAATGAGCATACATACTACTCTTAAACTTCTTTCTTTTTCACTTATTTATCTGTCAGGGACAATTCCCCTCTTCCCCCACCTCTCGTCATCAATAAATGGAGATCTAACTCATTCTTTCTTTTGACAGTTGCACAGAATTCCACAGAATGGGTATGCCATGATTGGGTTCAGTCATTTCCTTACTGAATCTGCCCACCTCTTCAATGGATTCGCTGTTCAAGTTTCTTCCCTAATCACTTTTCCTCCTTAGTACTGATAACGTGCATGGAGCATAAACTGATACCAGACCATAAACAAGTCCTGTGAACTGAAGGCTCACAGTAATCCCCAGGACAGGTGGCACTGTTATGCCCATGCTGTAAATTAGGAAATGAAAACTTAGAGAAATTAAGAGTTTGTCTGGAATCATAGAGCCGGTACAGGGTGGAAGTAAGCTTCCAATCTGAGTTTGATTCCAAAACCTCGCACCTCCCTATAAGCCAATACTGCCTCATTCTCATACTGCTGCCATGCAACCAGACTAGAGTCTGGTCACCGTCTTAAAGGTTAGCCTGGCATTTATGGCTCTGAGATGGATCATCTGACTAGGAGTTCCACAGGTCTCTCTAAATTGAGGTGTTCACATCTTCGTCTCCCCAGGCCCCACACCTGTGCTCATCCTGTGTCTCATCTCTAGCAATTCACCCTGGAGCAAGGCACTGATCGACCTGAGTGAAAAGTGCCCACCTTTTTAGAGTGGACAACAGCTAGGGACCCTTCATTCTGGGGTTCACGACTACCTCCTCTTTTATGTGCACAAAGAGGCTGACGGCTATACTATAAAGGCGTGCAGGCATTACATTCTTTTAAGATCTACGTGGAAGGAAACCTTGAATGCTCTATCTTGACATCCCACAACTAACTTCCCAGCATGCCTGCTACTCCAATAGTCAGCATGAACAAAATTCAATTAAAGCCCCAATCTGACCTGGGAGAGGCAACACGAGTATGTATTTCCACAATTCATATTAGTTTAATCAATTACTACTTCAGATACTTCTAGTTTGACAAGAGAAGAAGACTATAACAAGTCAACTGGATATTGGCTCAAGAATCTAGAATAAAAAATTACACGGATGGCTTATGATTGCTCAGAAATCAGTGATTGCAACAAGAGAGCCAGAATAAACGACACCACATCACTAGGATTTTCCTTCTTTGACAGGTGAACTTCACTGGAAGATCCAGATTGTCCTCAAATAAAGGCTTTCTTGTAGAAATCTGTGTTTTTTCCCTTTACTCCATCAACGTAGTCCAGAACCAATGAACAGATGATATAGGGAGACCCTGTTCGAGCAAGTATAAAAGTGAAGTTTCTAACAGTCATGGGTGCCTAGAAGCAGAGGTAACAAGCTACTCTCTGTTTGGAGGTGCTTAAGCATAGAAAAAAAGGACCACTCGAGAGGTTGTTTAGCATTCATGCTTTGAAAGAGAAGAGCACAAAACATTGAACTCTCTTCCAACTGAGACTCTAGAATTTTATCAGTGGGATATGGGAGAGGTAAGTTTTGATGAGTATCAAAAATGGTGTAGCATGGTGATTTTGTATGTGAAAGGGAAGGTCTGAATGGGTACTCTGGAGGCTAGAGGAGCAGTGCCAAGGGAGGAAGGAGAACTGAAAGGCCACACACACTGCCACCTTCCCACCGTGTGCACCATGCACACACCTCTAGACCCAGATCACTCAGTGATGTCATTCTCCAGAGTGTGCGGCAGTTTGCCTGTCTGTTTTCACTCACTTCTCTTTGCAACTGAACCACGAAATTCATCAGTGTCTGAGCGTTTTTGTCAGACACTAACAGGCCACCTGCACCAAGTTAGGAAGTCTGTAACACATAAAATTCGACACTTGCAAGACAATGGAAAAAGGTCCACGTTCAAGCACACGTTTCAGACCGTATGTCTATCAAGACAAGACCTCCTGTCTATCAAGAGGCACACTCTCTGCTTGGCTATTTATCCTGCCAGGCTTAAGTACTGGGATCTAGGAGAAGGATTTGGTCTTCACACATCTGAAAACATAGCTCCAAGACTAATAGGCATGGCTCAGTGAACAGGAAGAATGACAGAGCCGTCACCTAGTCCTCAGCTGTTCCCTCACATCAGTCCAATGCGTTTTCAACTCCAGCAGGTGCTACTCTCATCTGGGTTGAAATCATTTCCACGTAGATTTTGCACTGTCAAGCCAAGTAGTTGCGGAGTGTCTTGCTTAATGTAATAGAAGTCATTAAAACACTGAATACATGTGTAAATGAAGGGACTGTATAGACTGAGTGCTTACATGTCCCTCCAGTTCGTGTTGAAGCCCTAACCCCACAATGTGATATTTGGAGACAAGACCTTTGGGAAGTAGTTAGAGTTAGATGAGGTCAGGAGGATGGGGCCCTCATGATGGGATTAGTGCCCTTGCAAGAAGAGATACTAGAGAGCTTGCCTCTTCTCTTTCTCCTGCCTTGAGATGGAGCAGCAAGAAGCTGTTGTGACAACGTGCAGGCCTTTTCACTGAGCAGTACCTCCAGGAATCTGGTTCTAGGGAAAGAATCCAAGACTGATCCAATAGATGGATCCAACAGATAAAATAGATTATAAGAATATACATCATTATTAATAATAGTAAGTCAACTTAAATGTACTGTGAATTAAGTAGGACCACCTGACAGACCATTCTGCATCACTCTGCATCATCTGTATTAGTGAAAGATGAATGGATAAAGAAGATCCATGCTGTATAAATACAATGGAATATTACTCAGCCATCAAAAAGAATGAAATCTTTCCATCTGCAAAAATGATGTGGTTGGAACTAGAGAGTACTATGCTAAGCAAAATAAGTCAGAGAAAGACAAATACTGTATGATTTCACTCATATGTGGAATTGAAGAAACAAAACAGATGAACATAGGGGAAGGGAAGGAAAAATAAAATAAGATGAAAACAGAGAGGGAGACAGACCATAAGAGACTCTTCACTATAGAGAACAAACTGAGGGTTGCTGGAGGGGGGAGGGGAGGGAGGATGGGGTAACCAGGTGATGGACATTAAGGAGGGACCTTGATGGAATGAGTGTTGAGTGTTACATTCAACTGATGAATCACTAAATTCTACCCCTGAAACTCATAATACAGTATACGTTAACTAAATTGAATTTAAATTTAAAAATTTTTAAAAAGAATGTAGGCAACTTTAATGGCAAGGGAAAATGGTTATAACACATTAAGTAATTAAAATATCAGGTTAAGAATGTTTATATAGTATGACTTCAACTTTTTTTCTTTTTAAAAAAGTAAACACATTTAATAACTTTAAGAAAATAGATCAAAAGAAAACTGGTTATCTTTCAGTGGTAGGTGTATAGGTTATTTCACTTTTATTTTTTGTATTTTAAATTTTCAGCAGTTACTGTATGTTACTTTTATAATTAGAAAGGTGAGAATAAATTTTATTTAAAAAATTTAAAATGCAGGGGGAAATCATTGCTCTCATTAATGAATATATACACCATGAAGACGACATGCATGTTTTTATGAGAAGAATAGTTTTGTACAGCTTAGTTTGAAGATACAGCCCCTTAAACTTTAGGGTATAATATTCAATATCTTACACATACTATAGAAAAGTGACATCAGGGCTGCCTGAGTGGCTCAGTGGGTTAAAGCCTCTGCCTTCAGCTCAGGTCATGATCTCAGGGTCCTGGGATCGAGCCCCGCATCGGGCTCTCTGCTCAGCAAGGAGCCTGCTTCCCTTCCTCTCTCTCTCTGCCTACTTGTGATCTCTGTCAAATAAATAAAATCTTAAAAAAAAAAAAAAGAAAGAAAAGTGACATCACCGGGCTTCCTACCTCACTCTATGTGTAGACATATGGTAAGTTTAAGGAACTTACAACGCAATGTCCAGTTTATAAAATGACTGTGAAAAAGTTATTACCTTTACTTCTAGCTGAAAGGCATAAAACTTGAAATCGATACACAGTGAAGTCCTCTGAACAGAGCAGACAGATGGAACATAACTCTGAAAGGGATTAACATCACCTTAAACAAAAAGCATACAACTTCGAAGTCATCAAATACAGAGACGTGATAGAAGAAATCATGGCAGGGACCATCACAGTTTCTCAAACTTAAGTACTGCATGGCCCCTTTCTAAAGAACCTTTGAAGAAGCACTGACCAAGTCTTTTCCTATGAAATAACTTTCCTTTGAGAATTATAATCACAAGGAAGAACTGCATCCTTGTAACAGGTGGAAATTATTTATATTATCAAAATGAAAATTCAAATTTTAAATTTCTTAAAGAATTAGAGCGATCAGTTGAAAACTACGCGGATGGATTCTCAAGCACTCTTTTCAGTAAAGCAAATTCTCAGAAGGCTTTCATTTGCGAAAAGACACTACCTTGAATTCTGAGCAAATCATGGGTTTGGATTAGTGTAATCCTGGAGACAGACAGTGAATGGGCTAGATAGGCGAGTTCCCTGCCCTCATGAAGCGGCCCGTATGAAGAGACGCACAGGCCAGGAAAAGTGTGAGGGGAGGGTATTACAGGAAACCACAGGAGCAGACGGGATAGGAACCTAAGCTAGCTCGGGGTTCGGGGGTGAGGAGTCTGGGAAGATTCCTAGCAGAGATCACTGAGCTGAGACCGCACAGGTTCACAAGAGTCAGCCTGGCAGAGAAGGCAGAGAGCATTTGGTGCACCTGCCAAGACCTGTTAGTTGAGGGAACTTGGCACCTTCATGGATTCAGAACTGTCATGGGACTGCAGAGTTCCATCACATACTGTGTGACCTTGAACACATTATTTTACTTCCCAGAGCCTCATGTTTCCTTATGCGTAAAATAGGGATAATTCCATTTGCCTTGAAGAGATGTCTTAAGAGGTTACAAATTCATTAAGTAGAAGCTCCTCACAGAGACATTTATCCTTAGAGAGAAATGCTAAATTCACGTGGCTGCTATTCTGTATCGCAGAACCAGCTGGGGTCCCCTCCCTCCACTCTGCCCCGGTGCACCCTGCTCCAGACCACTATTCTCTCTGCCACTCCTTGACTCTGCAGAGCACACTCCCCTCCCAATGGCTCTGTGTTCTTGCCATTCCTTCCACCCGGAATGTTCTTCCCGCAGATATTAACACAGAGCTTGCTTCCTCATGTCCTTAGGTCTTTGCTCATCTCCTCAAATATCCTGTTCTCCCTGAACCTTATCTACCCCTTACACCACTTTCACTCCATAGAATTTATTGCCCTGACATTCAATACATTCACTTTTTGTTTATCTGACTATCTGTGCTAGAATTTAAGCTCCTTGAGAATGTGGGGTTTTGTCTGATTTGTTTCCAGAGCTTATTAGCACAGTGCCTCGCACATGGTAGAGGCTTAACACATATGTGTTAAAGGACTGAATAAATACCCCCAGCTTGAGGGAAGGCCTTTCTTTGGCCTTCTTTTACTCTCTGGGGACCCAACATAAAGCTTTGCACTGAGTAGGCATTTCATAAACACTTTTCGAACTGAACAACTGAACCACTTTTTATAAATGTTCTTCTGATACCTAAAGACTGAGTGACTGTATTTTTATTGCTTAGCAAATAAATCCAGGATTGTATTTAATTATAATGAAGCAATAGGCTGATCGATCAATTTGCTGCAGAGAAGAACAATGCTGGTGGTCTGATTTCATCAGTGAGTGGAATCAATTAACAGATTTATCCATTAGTTCCAAAGAACCACAGCCCCTGTTGATGTAAAGGTCAAGTGTGGATGAGGTACGCCGGAATCAATATTCTGATTTAATAAGTACAGAAAGGGAAGTACAGAAACAAAATGTTTCAGGGCTGAAATTTCTTTCTGCCTTTAATCTGGGTCCTTTGAGAAACTACATTGCCAGGACTAAGCTGCCAGGAGATGGGCTCCAGTAATGGTCCAAAAAAATTCTTGAATCTCCCCTCAAATGAAAAACCAAAAATTTGCTTCAGTACCAGAAAAGGTAAATCCCAAATGAGTTCCCAGCTGCTCCCCCCATACATTAGAGAGTTGAAATTTAAACAAAATGCAAAAACATAGTCTCCACGTCTTACAATCTGTCCCATATGCTCCGGGGCCTCTTTAGGAAACTACCTTAAGAATTTAGGATAAGTACGTGGTTAGTATACTAACTACACACAATTTCAAAATATTGCTAAAATACAAAGAAAATGATTTGGTTTGAAAGGAAATACAAAATTTAGTTTCCTATAAAAAGACCAGTCTTGAGTCTGCTTCTCCCTCTGACCGTCTCCCCTCATGCTCTCTCTCACTCTCTCTCTCAAATGAATGAATAAAATATTAAAAAAAAAAAAAGGCGCCTGGGTAGCTCAGTTGGTTAAGCGACTGCCTTCAGCTCAGGTCATGATCCCGGAGTCCAGGGATCAAGTCCCACATCGGGCTCCCAGCTCCCTGAGGAGTCTGCTTCTCTCCTCTCATGCTCTCTCTTACTCTCTCTCTCTCAAATGTATAAATAAAATGTTTTTTAAAAAGAGCAGTCTTCAGAGGGTTGACATTTATAAGCTACAACTCCAATTTCTGTAAAGAATTCTTGAGGAACTGTCTTGAGAATAATTTCAGCCCAAGCCTCTGCTACAAAGAAAACCCAAATTGGGGCACCTGGGTGGCTCAGTGGGTTAAGCCTCTGCCTTTGGCTCAGGTCATGATCTCAGGGGTCCTGGGATTAAGCCCCATGTCAGGCTCCCTGCTCAGTGAGGAACCTGCTCCCCGCACCCCGCACTGCCTGCCTCTTTGCCTACTTGTAATCTCTGTCTGTCAAAGAAAGAAAGAAAATCTTAAAAAAAAAAAAAAAGAAGAAGAAGAAAAGGAAAGAAAACCCAAATCAGCTGATAGCATGTATACAAGGAATAACTTCTTATACTAACATGGCATGTTTCAAAGAGCTTTCACACTCACTTTCATATGATCTGAGCTTCATCTATACCCTGCAGGGAAGCCATGTCAGTGTACAGACAGACAAAGAGGCTCAGAGCATTCTGCAACCTGCCCACATCTCCCGGACCAGCAGGAATCAGGGCTGGGTCTGACACCCAGATCTTCTGAAAACCAAGCCCATTCTTTCAGTTGAAAGCACATATAAGTGATCTTTTTCTATTCCCTTATAGCACTGTAATTTAAATGGAATTGCACTTTAGCAACACTGACTCTAAATGATGCAATATATCAAAAAATTTTGTAAGCCCAAGAGCCAAATTTAGGCAGATTTCTAATGGGGTCTGGTCTCCTAGGGTTCTGTCCTTGGCTCACCATTCCATTTAAGACAGTCTTGTTGGGTAATGTCATCTGGTCCCCATAATCTGAACTAATAGCTATGTCCTGATGACTTCTAACTATGTGTTCCAGCCCATCTTTTCCCACTGAGCTTCAGACTCATATCCACCACCCATGTCACATCTCCATGGGAATGTGTCTCAGGTCCCTGACATATTATGTTTCTACATCTCGTCATCTTCCTCTTCTGCCAAGATGTCTTCCTGCGTTCATGATCTCTCCCAGATAATGGTAGCATCACGCATTCAACCTTCTAACTAAACACCTAGAAATGACCCCAGGTTTCTCCTTCACCTCCTGGACCCACCCAGTCACTAAGGTTTGACTGTTGTACTTGTTCGTATCTCTTCATCTTATGCCCTTCCCCTCAGCCCTCCCACCACCATCTTGGTTCAGGTCCTCATTATCTTCTTACTTGGAACACCGCAACAGTCACAAATTGAACCTCCCCCTGCTACCTGCATGTCCATGTCTGTATGCTCCCCCCTGCCAAATTAATATGAAGTATAAGTCCACTCAAGTCAGGCAAGCTGCTGGAAACGCCTCAAAGATTCTTCTTCACCTGCTACACAAACCCCAAATTCCCTGGCATGGAATTTCTGTCTGACACTGTGAGTTTCCTATCAAATAACTATCCTGCCCCCTTTTCCTTAACAAGGAAACCCTGATCTGTAGCTGGAACATGGCCACATAATGATTTCCTAGCCCTCACCACAGCTCAGTGCAGTCATGGGACCAAGTTCTGGCCAATTCCTTGGTAAGTAATGTGTGGAATTTCAGGCTCTTTAAAGAGAGCTAACTCGGGGCGCCTGGGTAGCTCAGTGGGTTAAAGCCTCTGCTTTCAGTTCAGGTCATGATCCCAGGGTCCTGGGATTGAGCCCCACATCGGGCTCTCTGCTCAGTGGGGAGCCTGCTCCCCCCACCCCCCGGCCTGCCTCTCTGCCTACTTGTGATCTCTCTCTCTGTCAAATAAATAAATAAAATCTTTAAAAAAAAAAAAAAAGAGAGAGAGCTAACTCAGCTGGGAGACGTGTTCTTTGTGCTTCTTACTGCCTGGAATGAATACAGAGATGACTCTGGAAGCTTTAGCAAACACCCTGGGCCATGAGGTGGCCTTGAAGATGGCTGAGCAGAAAAGATAGAAATCTTGGTCTCAAATGACTTCATGGAGCTTTTGTGGCACAGCCAGACTGCCTACTTCCAGACTTTTTATGGGAGAGAAAAATACATTTCTAACTGGTTTAAGGCACCGTCATATCCCATTTCCTATTAGAGGCAATGGCACTCAATCATAAGTGATACAGAACTCAAATATCTCAAGAATGTTAAGCCTTTTCATAGCTTTGTTTCTGCCAACCCCTCGAGCTTTATCTTCCACCAGAGATCCAAATTTAAGTTCCAAAATTCTTGTAGTTTTCCACTCCACCCATGTATTCACCATGAATTTTCATGCTTCTCAACTTCTGCTCAAGCTTGCCCCCTACCTAAATACCTTCCTTATTTCTGTTCAGGTTTTAACTTTCATCACCTTCTACAGAAAGTTTGCCTAAACCTCCATGTTAGGGTAAGTGGCCCTTCCCCGTGCTCCCATAAGATGCTGGGCATACTCCAATTCTAGAACCCACATGCCTTTATTCGTGGGCCATCTCTCCCGATCCACAGGAAGAACCTCAAAGGGCAGATACCACATCTATTCCTTTGGTATTTATATCTCCTAACAAAAGTGGAAGCTCAGTAAATATGTTCTGAGCTCAACTGCATTTTCCTCACTGAAACAAGAGTGAACAGTATCAAATGCCTCCAAATGTCCTGATTAGCTCCTCGTGTCAGCAATAAGTTAAAGGTTGAAACAAAATATTCTAATAGTTTTATTTTTCCTTTTTTTTTTTTTTTTCCCCTGGGATGGAAAACAAATTATAGGTGAAAACATTCACTCTGAGAAGCAATTTACTGTTTGGATGTTTCAGACTTGAAATTTCCTCATCTATAAAAGAGAACTTGGCATTCTCAGAGGCCTCGCCTGGCTCTAGTATTTTTATAATTCCATTGTTGAATATAAACACATAAAATCGGACACAAGGAACTCACTGGGAATGGATGGTTTGTTCCTCCAGCAACTGGCAGCAAAATGACAAGCCTTACCAAACTTTTAAATAAATTACTTACAAGGAGTGTCTAGCAAAATCTTGAAGTCATCAGATGACAATGAAGACTCTAGGATAATGAAACGCCTATTGTGGGAGGCTATGCCTCCTAGACTCCAAACTCACTGGCCTCCTTTAGAGCCCCAGAACTTGCCATGCTTCCTCCTGATACTGGGAACCGGCATTTGCTATTCCTTCTGTCTTAAGTGCTCTTTCCATCCCCTTCACTGGCCACCTCAGCTCAAAAGTCACTTCCTTAGAACACTCGCCTGTCTTTCTCGGACCAGACTGAATTACTGTATTAGAAGTTCTCACTCATTGTAATGCTCTCCCCTTCTTCATGGCATTGGCCACCACTGTGATTTTCTATTAGTATGATCATTTGAATGCTGTCTTTTTCCCTCACTAGAACACACCCTCCTCAAGGGAGTATTCTGGTTTTACTCATCGTTGTACTCATATCCTTGGCAGAGAGTTGATGCTCAATAAACACTTGCTAAAGGGAGGAGAAAAGTGGCCAAGTTTCATTGGGAGAAACATCCAGCTCTTCTAATAAGCTGGAAATCCTCTGAGTTCTCCTTCACATTTTTGAAAAAGGATCCTGAAGCCACTTTCTGGTGACAGTGGAAGGACAGGCACTGAATGAGCAACCCATGACAAGCTAAGAGAAGCAGCAGGAATGTGACTAAAAACATTTAGAGTTTTAGTAACAATCCTAGGTAAGGGCTCACAGGCAAAATCGGATGCGAAAGTCACCAACGTGTGGAGAATCCCATGGTTAGCACATCCTGAAGAAACAAGGGCTATATTGAAAATAACAAATGACGATTTGTCGTTGTTTTTGCAGCAAGCAGATCAAGGAAGAGTAGACTTACTTCTTGGAGGAGGAATGATGTTATCAAATGGCAAAGTGAGGACAGAGCTCCTAATCTGGCTTTCATCTTTATCTGAAAAGAAGATTTTTCTCACTACAGTGAATACAACAAATAAAAATATCGAAGTGAATTCCGATATAGGTGAGGTAACAGTAAGAGTCTAAAATTCCAGGCTCAGGGGCGCCTGGGTGGCTCAGTGGGTTAAAGCCTCTGCCTTCGGCTCAGGTCACGATACCGGGATCCTGGGATCGAGCCCCGCATCGGGCTCTCTGCTCAGCGGAGAGCCTGTTTCCCCCTCTTTCTCTGCCTGACTCTTTGCCTATTTGTGATCTCTGTCTATCAAATAAATAAATAAAATCTTTAAAAAAAAAAATTCCAGGCTCATTTGGGGACCCTGAAATTCTGCTGGTAAGAAATACTTAGGAGTGAGAAGTTCCCTGGAGATGGGAATCTAACAGATGTTGTAACAGATGTTATGGTTTCCAAGAGGGGGAGAAGTAGATATCAGAAAACAATGACTCAAGCATGTGATAGTCATCATTGACTGACCCATGCACAAATTGGTTGGAAAATAGACTAACTGTGAATTCATAGACATAGAAGGAATGCTCACGGAGTGGCTCTCCAAACAAAACTATGCTAATTTTAAATCACACAGGTGTCTGAAGTCAGCAAGGCTCTGATGGTCCTGAATGATATCCTTGATAAACAAGAGTCAGATGATATTAAAGACTGGTAAATCCCCACAGCTCCAGCAGCTGTTTTCAGAGATTAGCTTAACAGACCTTATCTTGGAGGGAGCTTGTCAACCTTCCCAAATTCTGAGTTTTTAAAAAAATAGTCATATGAGAGAGAGACTGTTCTCTCAAACTGAGGTGAACTCAAAGGTGATTTTCTTTAAAAGTTCATGTGCTATATTAAGCATACATGTAAAAGACAATATATTTCATGTCTGGAGCCTCTGTGGGTTAGTTCCACATCTGGACAATGGGACAACAAAATCACCACAGCAAGCACGTGGGGGTTTAGGAGGAAACACTGATTACCATGCACACAGCATGCCAAGAAGTGCACAGGGCACAAAGTGACCAGACTCCTGGGTTCCAAGTGTGTATTAAAATGTACTATGTTCGAGTGTAAATGGTAAGGAGGAATCAAAACTCAAACCGTGCTCTTCTAAAAGGCTTTCTCATGAAACATATTTTAGATACATTCTATGCCTTGTCAAAAACAGCAAATCCACTATGTGCTGGCTGGCTTTAGGGGTTTGGGGTTGAAATGTCAATGATGGCTGAATTCCCCTTTAATACTGATTATGAAACATGATAGAAAATGGGGGCCTGTAATGCTGGAGGGCAGGTAAATGGGATGCATGCCTCTTTGTCTTCTAACTTTTCTGTAGGACTTGACTCTGAAAAAAGTTAATGGCTGTTGTAAATTATTCATGAGCTCTATCTGGGCTCCCAATCAGCCAACAAGCCCAGGACAAAGGAATGAATAGTCTTTTTTTCCCCTTAGCAAAGTGGCTCATTGACTGCTTACTTCCCAGCCCTTTTTTCTTAGTCTCTGGGCCACGGCAGCCCCAGACCTTCCAACCAAATGCAAAGGCACAAACCCTGCTCTTGCTCTATCTCCAGGGAACTGGGCTTCTATTCCTCCATGAAATGCAAGTGAACACATCTGAGAATCAGGGTCAAGCAGAAAAGCACAGAAATGAGGCTGGCCTTTTTCCTCTCATACAAGGCTTGGCTGGCTAAGAGAGAGAAGAAGGTCAAGGAGCCTAAGGTACTTCTAAAGTCCCAGTGGACAATGACTTACCCATGGTACCATCTTTGTAACTTGCTGAAAAATAAAAACCTCCCCTGACAACAAACAAATAAACAATTAACCACGCCCCTACAGGCACACCTCAGAGATACCACAGGTTCTGTTCCAGATGGAGCTGTCTGAAACAAGTAAATACATGTTTTGCTTTCCCAGTGCACATAAAAGCTATGTTTACACTATACTGTAGTTTATTAAATTGGCAGTAGCATTATGTCTAAAAAAACAATATACGTGGGCGCCTGGGTGGCTCAGTGGGTTAAGCCGCTGCCTTCGGCTCAGGTCATGATCTCAGGGTCCTGGGATCGAGTCCCGCATGGGGCTCTCTGCTCAGCAGGGAGCCTGCTTCCTCCTCTCTCTCTGCCTGCCTCTCTGCCTACTTGTGATCTCTCTCTCTCAAATAAATAAATAAATAAATAAAAAGATTTAAAAAAAAAAAAAACAATATACGTATCTTAATTTTAAAATATTTTATTGCTAAAAAATGCTAACCAGCATCCAAGGTTTCAGCAAGCTGTAGTCTTTTTGCTGGTGGAAGTTCCTGCCTCTGGGATGATGACTCCTAACTGATCAGAGTGGTGGTTGCTAAAGGCTGGATTGGCCCTAAAAATTTCTTAAAATAAGACAACAATGGAGTTTGCCACATTGATTGACTCTTTCTTTCACGAACCATTTCTCTGGAGCTTGTGATGTTATTTGATAGCATTTTTATCCACACTAGAGTTTCCTTCAAAATTGGACTCAGTTCTCTCAAACCCTACCCCTGCTTTATCAACTAAGCTTACGTCCTATTCTAAATCCTTTGGGCTCATTCCAACAATCCTCATGGCATCTTCGTCAGGAGTAGAGTCCATCTCAAAAAACCACTTTCTTTGCTCATGCATAAGAAACAACTACTCATCCATTCAAGTTCGATTATGAGATCGCAGCAGTTAGTCCCGTCTTCAGGCTCCACTTCTAATTCCAATTCTCTTGCTATTTCCACATCTGCAATTATCTCTGAAGTCTCAAAGCCTCAAGGTCATCATCCATGAGGGTTAGAATCCACTTCTTCCAACTCCTGCTCATGCTAATATTTTGACCTCATCCCATGAATGTTCTTAATTGCATCTAGAATGGTGAATCCTTTCCAGAAGGTTTTCAACTGACTGTCCAGATCCGTTACAGGAATCACTATCCATGGCAGCTATAGTCTTTATGGAATGTATTTCTTAAATAATAACAATTGAAAGTCAAAATGACTCCTTGATCCATGGGCTGCAGAATGGATGCTGTGTTTGCAGTCAATGCAAACAACATTCATCTCATTGTACATCTCCATCAGAGCTCCTGGGTGACCAGCTGCACTGTAAGAGCAGTCGTATTTTGAAGAGAGTCTTTTTCTCTAAGCAGCAATTCTCAAAAGTAGGTCTAAAATATTCAGTAAACCATGTTGTAAACAGATGTGCTGCTATAGAGGATTTCTCATTCCATTTATAGAGTCTACAGTCAGAGTAGATTTAACATAATTCTTAAGGGTCTGCGAATTTTTGGAATGGCCCATGAGCATTGGCTTCAACTTAAAGTCACCAGCTGCATTAGCCCCTAACAAGAGAGTCAGCCTGTCCTTTGAAGCTTTGAAAGCAGCACGAACTTCTCTTCTCTACCTAGGAAAGTCCTAGATGATATCTTTTTTTTTCCAAAATAAGGCTGATTTGCCTACATTGCAAATCTGTTGTTTAGCGCATTCTCCTTCACTAATGATCTTAGCTAGACCTTCTGGACAATTCGCTGTAGCTTCTGTATCAGCATTTGGGGCTTCACCTTGTACTGTGATGTTTATGGAGATGGCTTTGCTCCTTAAGCCTCAAGAACCAACTTTTGCGGGCTGCCTGGGTGGCTCAGTGGGTTAAAGCCTCTGCCTTCGGCTCAGGTCATGATCCCAGGGTCCTGGGATCGAGCCCCGCATCGGGCTCTGTGCTCAGCAGGGAGCCTGCTTCCCTCTCTCTCTGCCTACTTGTGATCTCTCTGTCAAATAAATAAATAAAAATCGAAAAAAAAAAAAAGCACCAACTTTTGCTAGCTTCAAATTTTTCTTCTGCAGCTTCCTCACCCATCTCAGCCTTCACAGACTTGAATAGAGTGAGGGCCTTCCTCTGGATTAGGCTTTGGCTTAAGGGAATGTTGTAGCTGGTCTGATATTCTATCCAGACCACTCAAACTTTCTCCATTTCCGCATTAAGGCTTTTTTGCTTTCTTATCATTCATGTGTTCACTGGAGTAGCACTTTTGATTTCCTTCAAGAACCTTCCCTTTGCATTTACCAGTTGGCTGACTGGTCCAAGAGGCCTAGTTTCCACCCTATCTTTGCTTTCAACATGCCTTCCTCACTGAGCTTAATCATTTCTTCCTTTTGATTTAAAGTAAGAGACATGCGACTCTTCTTTTTCACTTGAACACTTACAGAGGCCGCAGTAGGGTTATTAACTAGACCAACTTCAATATCATTGTGTCTCAGGGAATAGGGAGGCCCAGGGAAACCTTGAGAAAGATGCTGGAATGGCTGGTCAACGGAGAAGTCAGAACACATGTATCCGTGGATGAAATTTGCTGTGTCGTGTGGGTGCAATTCATGACGCCCCAAAACAATTACAATAGTAGCATCAAAGGTCACTGATCACAGATCACCATAACAAATGCAATGATAGTGAAAAAGTTCGAAACATCCCTAGATTACCAAAATGTGACAGACACAAATTGAGCATATGCTTTTGGAAAAATGGCACTGGCAGATTTGCTCAACACAGGGTTGCTGCAAACCTTCAATTTATACATACACACACACAGAGACATATAGATATAGATTTATACATAAAACACAGTATCTGTGAAGTACAGTAAAGCAAAACCCTGTAAAATGAGTATTCCTGTGTTTGGATAGGTCAGAGGCATCATCCTCAAGATCATTTTGGCTCTCATAAGGGCCATCCCAGACTGATAAACGAGTCTATCTGATGTTCCCCAGGTTTTCTCTGTGCTCTCTGGATCAAATTCACACCTTGGGTGACCCAGCTGTGCTCTTTACTGAGTGTGAGTCCCAAGGACTTGGTTTTCACAGGCTTATCCTTAAGACTCTGCTCTCAGGCCGGTAACCTGAATGGAATTAAATTATCCTGTGAAATAAACCCACAGGATAAAAATAGCTTTCGAATGTATCCTAATTAAATGTGTCCCCTTCAAAGTCAACCATATCAGTTAGAGCCTGCATCTGGGATTCAAGCTGAAGAGTAAATTAAATTCTCAAAATTGAACCGCAGATGCCAAGAATTTAAATAAAATTTCTCAAGATGTGGCCTGATACAGCTCCACAGAAACGACATCAGGTTACAGTGTCCACTCTCCTTTCCAGACCAACAAAGCAAGCAGAATGAGAAGAGATTACAACCTACACACGAAAGGAAGTCCACCGCCTTGCAGTTGCGTAACATGGTGTTCGAGTAAAGCCCCTAAGGATTCAAGAAGATGAGGGCTTTTTTAAATGATTTTATTTATTTGACAGAGAGAAATCACAACTAGGCAGAGAGGCAGGCAGAAAGAGGAGGGAAGCAGGCTCCCTGCTGAGCAGAGATCCCAACTTGGGGCTCCATCCCAGGACCCTGAGATCATGACCTGAGCCAAAGGCAGAGGCTTAACCCACTGAGCCACCCAGGAGCTCCAGAAAGATGAGTTTTGACCTTAGTGCTTTTCTCCACTGCTCTGGTCTGAGGTTTATGTCCCTGCCCTCCTACCTGGGGCTGACCCAAATTCATAAGGTGAAATCCAACCTCTAAGAGGCCTTTAAAAGGTGCTTCGGTCATAAGGGTGGAACCCCTGAATGAGGTTAGTGCCCTCATAAAAGAGGCTCCAGAGAGTTCCCTAACCGTTTTGTCAAGTGAGGACAGAGAGAAAAGACAGCCCTGACTAGACACCAGACCTGCTGGCGCCCTGACACTGCGCCTCCAGAACAGTCAGAGATCAATCTCTGTTGTTGTTTAGATGCTCCCCCCCTGCCCCACCAGTCTGTGGTGTTTTGTTAAGCAGCCCAAAAGGACAAAGACACACACTCTGTGTCGTTTTCATGAATTAAATTTGCCCTATCACCAGAAGGGGACTAAGAAGCCCACTCTGGTACTCCGAGTCTGCAAGTCTCTCCTGAGGAGATGGGGTAGCCCAGTGGTTAAAGACACAATTTGAGTTGTGGCTTTACGACTAGTTAACAGTGTGGTTATTAAGCCTTTCTAAGACTCAATTATTCACCTAAATAACACCAATAAGGTTACTCTCATATCATAACAGGGCTAGGAGGATCAGGGAGAAATGCAGAAGAAGAGTCGGTGTCGCAATGCTCCATGTAGCTCTTGTTGCTGTTGTTAATATTAATTTTTGGATTTACAAGAGAAGTCCCTGTCAAGCGGGGAAGTCATAATTCTTAAAAATTAAATGTGAGGAAGGCTTTCTCTGGGGTAAGCAGAGCAGAGATGATAGATGGATGGATGGGCAAGCCACGGAGAAGAGAACAGAAGCAGAGCTCATGGCCCAGAGTCCCATGCTACCACCAGGAAGACCTCTGAACTCCCTCCACCATCAGACCCTGGGTCAGCAACCTCCCCCACATCCTATACTGGGCAGGATGCTGTGGCAGGAACAATCCCATGCTGGAGCTTCCAAAACAGACAGCCTGGTCAAGAAGGCTCAGAGCACAGGCCATTGAAGACCACCCGTGCAGCTCTGTGGCCAAACAATGAATGGAGAGTCCTGGCTACTTCCAAGCAGAGGACTCCCGCGGCCGGTATCCAGCCTGGTTTGGAACTCTGCACCCGCACTCCCCCAATTCCCCGGCCTCACAGCTGGGGCTGAGACAAAGGGCTACATCTAGTTGAGGTTTTAGGGCCCTGTGCTGAGAATTTACATTTCTGTATCCTACCTGTTGTACCTGCTTTGCTTTCTCTCTTCTTTCTGGCATTGATGACCAGCACTGATGCGTTCTTTCCTAGCCTTGCTCCTCTCTTTCTATTCTGACTCCTAGGGTATTTAAGAATATTCCGTTTTCAAAGCTCTCTTACACTTTTATCGTGATGTCAATATGGTTCTGAGCCCACAAAAGGAACAGCATTAGCAAGGCTAATAAATAGCCAGTTTCAATCAGGGAATTCTTTACTTTGACATTCACGCTCCTGAGATAAAATGATTTTTTTTTCCTCAAAGGAAAGCAGCAATTGCACCTCAAGAGAAAGAAGGAGTTTATGTGGTGACTAAGTTACAGTGTCATTTAAAAGCAAGATACCGACCTCAGGGAAAAAATAAGTAAGTTAAGAATAAACATTGTCTAACACTCAACTATTGCATTTCCCGCCTTACCTAATCTTATGCCTGAATAAAGTTTCATCCACCCGTACACCTTGCATTTTGAGATGTAACAATGGCAATCAGATTTTAAGTCCAAAATATATAGTATACACAAAAGACTGTGTGCCATGAAATGGAATCGAATAATATTCAGGAGGGGGTATAAATGATAACTTTTATCAAGCAGGACACTGCTCATCCGTAGTTCACCTCTTAGCTCCTAGACTGGTGAGCTGCAGCCCCAAATGAATGAGATCCTCATCACTGTAATTAGGGCAACCGACAGCCGCGCTCTTTGGTGTAGGTATGGATTCTGAAGATGGAATGGATCACTTCCAGGGAAAACAGGAAAAAGGAACAATGGGTTCAGCACCTTGTAGAGTCTGGAGGTCTGAATTCACGGAGTCTCCAAGGAGCCGCTGAAGCCGGTCTCATGTGGACCACATAGGGGCAATTCCGGTTTCAAGAACACTAGGTTATTCATTTATTCTACCGGACACTCACACATTTGCAAGTTTAATTCTAGTAAGGTTTCAGCTGATTACCAGGAAAAATGGAAGGGTGGATGAAGCCAGGAGGGCAAACAGGGGATCAATCAGGAGAGGGGTTACCAGAGACCAAAACTCACCGATAGATGATTCCTTTCTCGTGTAGGAACATGAGCGCCGAAATGATTTCTGCTGCATAGAAACGAGCTCGTGCTTCATCAAAACGACGAGACTTCTGAATGTGAAACATCAAGTCACCCCCATTCACAAACTCCATCACGAAAAACAGACGATCCTGGAGAGAAACACAAGAGAGAACCCAGCGTGGTGTAGCCGTTAGCCTAGAGCTCGGTCAACAGGCTACCCCGGGCTGCGGCAGGGGCAGAAGAGGTCGTCGTCACGTGGAGCTCGGAGGGAAATGCTCTGTCGGGGTCAGTGTGAGGCATGAGGGCTGTGGGCCTGGACCCCTGGGATAGGGGTGGGGCTGGGAAGTAACACCTGGATCTCCTTTAAGGAATTCCACACAGCTTTGATCTCCGCATTAAATAGAAAGTAGGAAAGCCTCAGGAGCCCCTGGTTCTCATTGCTGCTCTGCACCTTAAACACCGTGCAACCCCAAGCTTAATTTGTTTTTGGACATTCGCCATTAGTAAAGTGAGAATGATGACGCTATCCCTAGCTGAATCACGAGGTTCTGGAAAGCGGAGAAGCGCAACACAAATGGAAAGGTACATGCCTTTCCTCTGGAACATGCAGGGTTAAGCACAGAATGCAAGGGACATCTAACAGGTCCTCACACTTGACCAGGGAACATGCACGGAAAAAGGAAACAGTTTTAGACAAGTCTGGCCAACAGGAGTCTAACGACAGCCTCCCAGTGGCTTCAACGTTAGAAATTCCATTCAGCCCAACAGAAAATTCCCGAGTCAGGAGTGGAAACGTGCAGAATAGCGTGATGTTGTCTCACTTGGAAGGAGCTCTCAACCCTGCTGATGAAATGGGCTCTTCAGGGCACCTGGGGGGCTCATTTGGTTAAGCGTCTGCCTTTGGCTCAGGTCATGATCCTGGGGTCCTGGATCCCATCCCATATCAGGCTCCCTGCTCAGCCGGGAGTCTGCTTCTCCCTCTGCCCCTCCCTGCTGCTCACGAGCTCTCATCTCTCTCTCTCTCTCACACGCTCTCGCTTTCTCTCAAATAAATAAATAAATAAATAAATAAAAATCTTTAAAAAAGAGAGAGGGAGAGGGAAATGGGCTCTTAAGATTCCCCATGCAGTATGCTTAGTACTACACAAGCGGTGTGAACAAAGTGCTTTTATTAATACTTCAATAAAAGAAATGTGGAGGCTCCGTGAGAAAACGTGTCTCCCAGCCAGGTAGTTTTATAAAGGGCTATGTTTCAGGAACCCCTAAGATCAAAGGATTTCCTGACTCCCTCCACTGACATTTATGAAGTCCACGGCTAGCCCAGTGCCGAATAGAGTGCCAGGCATCCAATAGAAAGGGCATAAAACAGATTCAACCTCTACCCACATAGTCTGGTGTGGGAGACACACATTACTTAAAAAAACAAGGAGTTATATACACAGGTAAACATACAAATTCTGGGAAATCCTGTGAAGGAAAGTGGAGAAAGCAGGGACATCTGGTCATCTGCCTGGGGGTCCGTGGAGGTCTCTCAAAGCAAGGGACATACAGGCTAAGGCCTATGGGAGCAACCCGCAGGGCCAGCCATCATCTTTTTTGGGGTAGGGGCCGGGGAAGGGTCATTTGGTAAGGAAATTGGTATTTGGCAGTTCACGAAGGATGTGTTCTCAAAACTCCTCTCTCCCTGTGGTTTGAAGCACTCTGGTTTTGCTTAGCGTTATCACATGTCCACGGCCACAGAGTGGACAGAAGCTGTGCCTGGTGCCCTTCCTGCTCCGAGTTCACCACTGGTTTCATCAGAAAACAGAACTCATGACCTCTCTATTCCTGATTTTAAGGAAGACCTTAATTCAAAGGAAAAAAATCCTCTGGCTCTAGGAAACCTCTCTGTTCATGAGAAGCACAACTGTGAGAGTAAAGATAGAATTGGAAAATTCACACATGTGAAAACAAAACCCAAACATTAACAAAACAACCATTCCAGTTCGCCAACTGAAGCCAACTGAAAACTCAACACCGTAGGCCATCGGACCGAGCCAGGGGCCTTCACGCAGGTGTGACTGACGAGCGGCGCGGCAGACTTGGGAGGGACAAGTCCGGAAGAGCAATGGTGTTTTTTATTTTCTCTACAGGAAGGACTTGGGTGGAAAGAGCAGGTCAGCAGTGGCGCAGGACGGAGGGTAAGTATGTGGCGAGACTCATCTAAGAACGCGTCCACTTGGGCAGGTGTGACGCCGATGCTGTGTTCATTTGGACGGGGAGGCCAAGGCCAAGGGGCACCCGATGAAGATGCGGGTGTGAAAGCCACCAGACCACCCCTCACAAGCTGGTCAGCCTTACACATTTTTGTCAACCAGCCTGTTCACCTTCTTCATGGCTGGGACTGGCCGTCACACGAATTCCAAGAGCTCGAAATACCTGATGACCGGAACTAGGTCAGTAGGTAAGTGGCTAATTCCTTAGGCTGCCGGAAGTCAGTGTATTTGGCAAGGGTTTCTAAGGCAGTAGGCATCAAAAGAGGAGGGTATTGTAAGGGCAATTTCCTCCCTGTCTAGCTCCCCCCAGTCATTTTCAGGTCTGAAGTCTGAAAAGCCAGATCTGGGCTCCAGATCTGGGGGAGGAAATACTGCCTTCTTGTCTCACTCTTTCATCTGCTTCTTGGCCCAGCGCTGGAGGCAGATTCTCAAAAAATGCAGGAGGGGTCAGAGGGGCACAGCTACCTGTGATATGCAGCAAAGCCAGAAGCCTGAGAACTGAGAGAACAGGGGCTTCTTTTCATTCAGAATTTCATTTTGAACCTCCTGTCTGGCACCATCTGGAACAGCTCTCAACCCCCAGGCTACATAGGACTCTGGAAGCAAGTGGGAAGGGGAAGAAGCCCGCCAGGTAGAATGACAACTTAACAAAAAGTAATGTGCCATCCTCTCAAAGACGTAAATTAATGTCACAAGGTAGAAAAATAAAAATGTGTTCATCCACTTGCCAGATGTTTTTGCTGAGAGGAGACCCTCTCTTGATACGCCCCTCTCTTCACCCTCTCATCCGTGGCCTTTCTGAGGCCTGAAGGAACCAGGCCATCAGGCTTGTGGGGACAACGTCCAAAATGAGATGCCATGGCCTCTGGCTTGGGTTGCAGAGTTCCACGAGAGGAGAGGGTCTGCGCTCTCATATGCAGGCTTTAGAGAACCTCATGAGGCTTTCCGAGATCTTTTATGCTTCCCTGAAGGTTCTCTACAGGAAGGAATGTTTACTGAGCACACATGATACGAGGTCCCAGGTAGAGAGCAAGGATTGGAAAATGAATATGATCGCACACCTGCTCTTGGGAAGTTCAGAGAAACGCGGAGCACATCACCCCGGTGTGCTAAGTGCAGTGAAGGCACAAAGAGGTTGTCATGGGAACAGAGCAGGGGCCCCTGAGCAGCCTGGAGCCCGGGGAGGGAAGTGGAGAAAGCTTCTAACAGGAGCTAAACTCCGGAGCAGGAGTCAGGCTGGAGCCGGGAGGAGTCGAGGTCTCGGAACGGCTGAACTGTGAGGCGTGAGGCAGAGCACAACGGCTGCCTGCCGAGGGAGCCAGTCCCTACGTGCTGGAGCGGCTGTGGGGGGCCTCCCTGGGACACGGCTACTTTCATAACCGAGCGCTGGTAGTAAAAGCAAAAGGCTGGTTAGGGTGCTTCCTTTCACCCGGTCCACAGGCCCCTCCAGCTGAGAAGTACAGGCCCAGAGTCTGCTGAGATGGACGGTCCCTCACCGGCTGGTCTCTACCGAATTAGAGCCCCAGTGTCTGGGCTCAAACAGGTGGCAGCTTGGTGCTTGGCTCGAAAAAGACTCCAGTGAGCGTCGGACACTCCACATTCGCTAAAACAGCAGCCGCTACAAAAACCAGTCAGTCCGCCAAATGTTCCTGCTATGGAATGAATTCCAGCAACCTGAGGGAAAGCTTTCCTATTTCGCGAGCGCCCCTCACAAAGCGGAGGCGTGCACGTGATGTTCTGACAGGAGGCACGGGACCACCTCCCACCTACAACTCCACTCTCGGTCTGCGCTGTTGACGAGCGAGTCTCCCTGATTCCCTGACGCTTCACAAACTCCACTGAGAGGCAAGGAGAGGGAGCATGTGCTGGGACCCCTGCGTTGAGGGAGGCATTGCGTAACGGACGGAGGCTGCCCGTGAGTCACTTCTGGGGCCGGAAGGAGGTTCCAGATCCCAGCCGAGGCGGAGGTTATGGAGACAGCGGTTTCTGTGTTTAAGCCTGTGTGTCTGGGCATTCCAGCTTTTCTGAAGTCCCGTTTCCTAGAAACTGAGTCTGGAGACCTGCACAGCTCTCCCTGAGGCCTCCGGCTCCTCTAGGGCACATTCTGCCCTGACCTGCAGGGTAAGAAACCCACGGTCCCCGAGACCGGTCTAACCTCAGTTCTAAAGCCAAGAGGCCCAGCCCTTTGTCTGTCCTGCGCGTCTCCTGGGCTCGCCATTCAACCAACCGCCGCTGCAAGTCATTAACACGAGTGAGGGACACCCGGGGTTCCTGGGGAATAAGAGCAACTCAGAAATCCCTTTGTCCCAGCCTCGGCGAGGATTACAGGAGGCCAAGGAGCTGATGCCTGGTTAATAATAGAATTCCTGCCGTTGCCGGCCCCACTGCATTAACCCGCCACAGCCTGGGTCGAGTCTGTCCTGGCATTGTGTAATGGACGGAGCTCAGCTCAGACCTGCTACTCCAGGTCAAAGGGGATAAAAATATCCCCTGAACTGACAGTGGCTCTCGGCACAAGCAGCGTGCGTGCCCGAAAGCCCCTCGGTGAGGCTGTTCTTTAAGAATTGAAGCTGATGAGCAACTGCACAGAGGGAAGTTTGAGACAAGAGGCGTGGGTCGTTGAAAGTGACACACCAAGATGGTACCTGTGACGAGGTGACACCACCTAGGGAGGGTGACTGCAGAGGAACAGGGTCGCTGTGGTGGGCACCTTTGGAGGTGTCTGGTCAGCTCACTGATCGGTGTCTCGGAGAACGGCCTGGCGTGGTCACATGGGGAGACGCGGGACATCCTGCAAACAGCTGGTGGGGACCATGCTGGCCACTCCCTCCCCGGTCTCTTTCCCAGAAAATTGGAATTGAGACAGAGAGGTTTTAATTTAGGCTGTGTGGAGTGGAGGAAGTGAGGAAACATGAATTAGGAAGCTGAGGTTATCTTTGTGGTGAGACCATGTGAAAGGTCTTGGTAAAACAGAGTCCTGAAAGCATGGTGGGAGGAACGGATGGATGGATGCACGGATGAAAAAATGAAGCAGAAACGACGGTGAGGTGAAGACAACAGCTGAGGGAGAACGAGAGAGCCAAGAAGCTCCCTGAGTTCCTCCTGCCTTTCCAGTTTCAGATCTCTGAAGAGAGCTGGACAATTTTGGCCCCCAGCTTCCATGAGACACCCTGCCCTGTATCTCTGCATCTCTATTTTCACTTCTCCCTTTTTGCCGTGACCTTGGCTAAGTTGTTTTCTGTTACTTGCTACAGGGAGAATTTTAACGGAAACACACACCAATTCTTAAGGGGCACGTTTCCTTACTTATAAGTCTGGGATAACCGCACCTGCACCTACAGTGATGGCGTGAGGATTAAACTAGAAGCAAAGTGTCCTGTGAGAGCCAGGCCCAGAAGAGTCTCCCCAAACAAGTTTTGTTATTACTGCATCATGCAAAGGGGCTAACGTTTATTCTAGGAGGCCTTGCGCCCAGCGCCTCAGTCGCTGGTGTCACTGGGATGAAGCCTGGCGGGGTGGGGTATGTGGGGTACGTAGCCTCTGGAGCCAGGACACTGGAAATGCAAAAGCGGTTCTCGCTATGTTGTATTTATTCTTTCTCTCTCTCTTTCTCGAAATACCCATCTGTAAATCAGAGATAATAAGATGACTGAACTCCCAGGGAGGATGACATGATTTAAGCTAAGAGTTTCTAACACTGTCAGGCTCACAGCGAGGCTTCAATAAGCGTAAGCCAACAGCATCCCCCTCCCATGGCTGCCACCTCCACTCTGGCTTTGGCCGCCATGGCTGGCTCCTCCTGGGGCTCAGCCACTGCCCCCCACCCCCACCCCAGGGAGCTGCAGCATCCTGGGCAGTGAGCCGTTGTCCAGGGACACAGCAATGGGGACCTGCTCAGGGGCTCTCGGGCCAACAAGGAGGCAGGAATGAAACGGCAACCAAAACTGCACCTGTGTTGGGACGCCTGGGTGGCTCAGTTGGTTGGACGACTGCCTTCGGCTCAGGTCATGATCCCGGAGCATCGGGCTCCCAGCTCCATAGGGAGTCTGCTTCTCCCTCTGACCTTCTCCTCGCTCATGCTCTCTCACTGCCTCTCTCTCAGATAAATAAATAAAATCTTAAAAAAAAACAAAACAAAACAAAAAAAAAACTGCACCTGTGGGTACGAGGCAGGCATCCGGAGAGCTGGGGGAGTCAGGGGGATGCCTATGCCCGTGCAGGGGTGCGGGGCATTTCTTGGCACAGTCATGACCTTGAGCTTTGAAGGAGGACTTTTCTTTCTGGGAAATGACTACTAAGCAAGGTGTTACCAAACTGGGTTTGATAGCCAAAACATCAACCAAGGGTTTCGGTTCCAGCAAGCATACTCATTTTCTAATATCAGATGATAATATTCTCTGTCTTAAGAGCTTTGTATTCATAATTGTTAGTATGGCAAAGCAAATGGACTAACATATTATAGCGAGACATCTCGTAGTAGCTCTTCTCCCTTTCCATAAAATTTATTCACTCTAAAATTGATTTCCATAAAATTGATTCAATCTTCACAGATTAAGATTTTTCTCTTTAAAGCAAGACTCCCCAGTCCCTACATGTAATCCACCGATAATAATCTCAATTGAAGACGTATTACAGTGACAACGTAGATAACCTTTTGGAATTAATTTAAAGAACAGCAACAACATTTAAGCTTTATGACTAATTTAATGATTGCTTAAATCATTGCTTAAATCACTAGGAGCCTCATCTAGACTTACCTACCCAAGTCCTAAGAATTGGTTTCAAATTATTTCTAAATGAATAACATCAATCCTCTATCAAAAGCTACAGAGTGCCACTGACTGGCTGTGGGCAAGGAGAAGGAAATCTCCGGTAACAGACAGCATTATGTTGAATTTCTCATAAGTGCTCCTTGCTTTATGATTTTTCTCCAACAAAGTAATCCACGGGGTGAATAGGGAGTTCAGATCAACAGGAAACCGTTACTGACGTCAAAGAGGTCACAGTGGAAAAGCACCCTCATGAGGAAATCTGATTGCACCATGCCTGAGCTGGAAACAACTTAAATTTAACCACATTAATAATGATTACAAAGGCTACAAGGAAGAAATAAGGAGAGGGAATCTAATAGCTTCATCTTTTTTTCTTTCTTTGACTTAACCATCTGTGTAACCCAGAAGACAACAGCCACTAATCCAATCACTCAGCCACCCCTCTCTTGTCCACGGGTAGGATACATCCTCTCTGAGCTCAGAGACTAGTCTTTGGGAAGGTAAAATAATTCTCCAATCGAACAAGCCCTTAGGAACCTGCCTTTCAGAGCTGGAGGGACACACAGCTCTTTCCAAAGACCAAGTGCTTTCCCAGTAAACGGGATGTACTGGCCATCTCTTGTAATGAAACTTATGACAAGGCTCCCCGACGTCTATACCAGACTAGGCTACGGGAGGCAATCTAACTCGCCGTTCAACACACAGTGAAGCATCCAAGCCAGAAGATCCTTAAAGCATAAATAAGTAAGCAGTCAACATATGACTGAAGACAGAGCAATGGCGGGGTTTAAGTCCCCCCGTTCCTGGCAGAGTCACCTCTGGTCCACACACATCTCATCCAGTCTCACTGGGCTGAGCTGCCTTTGTGCACTTGGTCTTGTTTTCTAGAAAGGACCTGTAGTCTTTGGAGGCAGAGCCCAGACCTAAATGATGTATCTCTAATACCACCAAGCTTAGTGCCTGGACCTGGGGAACTAATAGGACAGGAGGCCTTTTCTGTTTGCTAATACACTGTAAACTAGAACATTAGAGAAGCTGGCACAAACTGCCAACATTAGTTCTATCCATCCATTTTGCGTGAGTCAAGGGCAAAGAAGTCAAGTACCTTACCCATTGCTGAAATAGTCTGTGGGATAGTTCAAGACAAGGTCTGCTTGACACGTCACTTCATTTCCCTTGATTTACAAAACTTTGGCTTTTCTGTTTTTACAAGGAATTGTGTGTGCAGAGTTCAGATGTAGTGATAAAGTAAATACATGGAAAACTGAGGGAAAAATAAGTAAAATGAAGATAAATCACCTATAATCCTGATACCCAGAGAAACAAGGAGAAACAAAACTATCTATGGCCCGTTGGTCCAAGGAACTGGAGATTTCAGGGCAAATAAGAAATTTTGGGGCGCCTGGGTGGCTCAGTGGGTTAGGCTACTGCCTTCGGCTCAGGTCATGATCCCAGGGTCCTGGGATCAAGTCCCGCATCGGGCTCTCTGCTCAGCGGGGAGCCTGCTTCCCCCTCCCCCTCTACCTGACTCTCTGCCTACTTGTAGTCTCTCTCTGTCAAATAAATAAATAAGATCTTAAAAAAAAGAGAGAGATTTACACGGAAGTTTTTAATTAGAATTTACTTACCCTTATGTCCTACTTATACTTAGCACTCTCTAAATAGAAAAAACGAAAATGAAAAACCCATCCTTCTTTCTTCAGTTACATTACATAACATTGCCTGATGTTCTCTGTCACTAAACTGTGATTTTTTTTTAACAGCTGCATACTATTCCTGGTGCCATTTCTATGGAGTCCTACAATTAGCTGGATTGTCGATTAAGTTAATGGAACTAAGAGGATGTGGTATGAATAGTCTACTTACTATACTATGATAAAGATAATTTTTATTGGCCTGGAGACCTGGAATGGACTCTTGCCAAATGAGCATGGTATTTTAATTCTGAATTAAACATGCAAATCTAAATTCTGAACTTTGCAAATTTGCAAGGAAGATATCTTAGGTTATTATTCACTTTCTCAAAAAGGTTTGATCACTTAAAAATATGAGCAATAGGGTTCCTCTAAATCATTATTTCACATGGTACAATTCTCTGTGTCAAGATTTTGATTTAAGCACCAAATGGAAGAATGTCTATTAAAGAAATTTATGGATTTACTTTGTACAGGGCTATAGGAGAAAAAGTAAAAATGCCATTTATTTATTTAGATCATTTTTCACGAAGGAAGTTCCTAAACTTTGCAACCTCTTAAAGAAGGCAAGATTTCATCTCTTTCTGTGATCTGCAGAAAACTTGGACATGTCCGCCTCACAAGAGGAGATTCTGGGTTATAGTTGTCTAAATAAAGATTTTGCCCAGCTAGAGAAGTAGCAGATCTGGCCAAGAATATGGTCTGTCTGCCTTGAGAGGATTCCTGGGAATCTATTGGCCAAGAGTCTGTTCCTTCCTCTGCTCTGTGGTGTCGAGGCACCTGCTGAATTTCCATTTGGACTTCATTCCCCAGGCTATTTTGAGTTTGGATCTCCCAGCACAGCGACAATATGTTCTCCTCCGGCCCTTTAGCTTGAGAATGAGATGTGCTCAAGCCAACGGCACCCTCCCTCCCCCAAGTCCGTTTCCCACCTTTCTGCACTGTGGGCCAAATACTGATCTCCACCATCCCTGGAGGAAGAAAGATGCAAACCTCACCAACAGGCAGGCTGACCAAAGTAAAAGAGACATAGTCTGATAAGATGAGGGCAAAGCAATTACAAATAGATTAAAAGGCTTAGCCAGGGGAGAGGATATTGTGTTAACCTTGTAGAGAAGCTTCCGCTGGCGAGGTGGAGTTCGGATGGGCCCTTTAAACCCCGAGGATGAGAGCAGAGACAGAGACAGCAGCACCAACAATCTCATCCCAGACCCAACGGGTGAACTGGGCACTTGGTTCCTCCACCCATAAAACCACTTTCTTCTGATTCTTCTGTCTGACTTTCTGCCATCCTTTCCCACTCTTGCTTAGAATTCCTTTCTCAGCTGTCCTCTCCTCTCCATCTATGAACACCTAATGAAATATTTTAGATTACACTTTCAACTATACCCAGAAGACACTGAGGACACAAAATCCAATCTCCCATCTGAACCATGATTATGAGCAACAAACACCTTACCACCGGGTTTCCTGCTAAGTGAATTCATCATATTCGGTTCCCCCAGGGTCCCTTCCTACCACTCTCCTACCCTAACAAGTCTTAATCCATTCCCCCTCCTTAGTGTTTCCTTGACTGCACTCCCGTGACCACTGCCTCAGAGCAGGCACGCCTGACAGGCCAGAGTTTCAACGTCCTAACCAGGTCTGCGATCCCCTGGTTTCCTCCTTCTGTGATGGCCACCAGAGAGCGCCTCCTAAAATGTACATCTTATTTGCTCTCTGGCTTAAAACCCTCGCCAGCTGCCTTCACCTCCATGACTGAGGCTAAGCTCAGAAGCAAAGGATGTCAGACCCATTAGGACTTTGCTTCTCCACTCCCCACACTTCCTCTCCTATAATCCTGCTGCATCAAGTTTTCTGCGGTGTCCTGGGCACGTCACACATTCTAAGCCTCTGTGCCTTTGCACCGCTCATACCTCTGTCTGGGAGGCCCACTGCCTTTCCTCCTCTCGCCGCCCCCCTGCCCCCAGGACTGCAGGGCGCAAACTCATCCTCCAAACACAGCTCAGACAGCCCCTCCTGTCTCAGAGCCCTTTCAGCCTCTGCAAGGGCCAACTGATGATCTTCTTCTATCACATGGTTATGGATATGGTATGGGTATTGAAGATGATTCCTGATTGAAAGCAACCACAGGGTAGGTCCACACTTTGTTTTTCCATGGGTCTTAGGTCCCTGGCACAGGTGTGTGTTAAGGAAGCATTTACTGAATTGAATGAAACATGCACGCTAGATATAATTTTAGCATTCAACAGAGGAACAGCCAATGTGTCTAGTGGCCGGGGTCTACCTTCCATATTTAGAGAGTACTCAGCCCAGGCGACAGCATCTAAGGTCTCTTGTGACTTTAAGTGGAAATAGCGTACCCATGTATGGAAAACAAACAAAAGAGAATGGCAAGTGTGCTTCCCCCAAAGCACACTTGTATTGCTACCAGCACCTTTTTCTAGGCTGGTTGAGAAATGTTTCTTAAAGTTTTGATTATCTCTGTTTGTAGAATCTAGTCACATGCATCACACAGGGGATGGGAATCTGACTCACAGATAGGCTAGCACCTCTCTCGGTTCTGGGTGGAGGCGATTTTCGTAAAAAGTGACTGATTCCACACCTTGATGGCAGAACAGAGGCACAGTCATTGAATGTGGAAACAAGAGAAGCTGCGCTCTTTCAATGCCAGGCTTTTAAACACGACCCCTTATAGACACAGGCTCACTGAGCTAATCTTCGGCTCCCCAGCCGCCCCAGGCTCTGATATGTCTGTCTTATCTCAGGAGGCTTTGCTGTTCAGAGCTGCTGGCACGATGCCAGCCCTGGCTCACGCCCAACAGACACCCTGTGCTTTCCTGGCCTCCTCCCAGCCTGGGGCCAAGCCTGAGCAATGTCACCCAGGCAGCCACTGAGAACAGGTACAAGCTCCCCAACAGGAACTTTGCTGGTCTACAAACTCATATACATATTTACACACACACACAGAGTAATGCTTATAATTTTCTAAGCAAGACTTGACACACTTAGCTTTGGCCAACTATAAAAAGTCAAGTGATCTTCTAGTCTACGTAACGTCTTAGATCTAGGACAGACTACCTGCCATTCATACCAGGCAATGGTTTTCAACCAAACAGATCCTCCTCCTCCTGGGGGACATTTGGTAATGTCTGGGGACATTTCTGGCTGTTATGAGGAGGGAGGTGCTCCCCACAGGCCGTGTGTGGAGGCCAGGGGTGCCCCTGAGCTGACAGGGCATAGAACAGCACCCCCCCATTAAAAAGGATTATCCTGCCCCAAGTGGTAACAGTGGGTAAATGATATTACATGATGCAAATAAGTGACTTTTTTTTTTTTTACTGGAGAGGTTGAAAACTCACCAGGCATTCTCTTGTTCAAACTATCTGACCTGTTGGCGAAAATCAAAGTAGTGGGGATAAAGTTCTGAATCAGGTGGAAGGGAACTTCCTGCTTTCAGATCTGTTCTGAAGCTCAAGTACAAAGGGACAGATCAAGTTAAGGAGCAGTCCCTGAGTTCCACAGGCTTCCAGAAGAGAAACTTTGACCCATCTCTAGGTCAATGCTGTCCAATATGCCCTGACCTTGCTGGTTATATCTAACATACCTTGATCTGCTTTTCACCCATTCACTGGTCGACAGACCCTGGTTTAGAAAGTCTGGGCTTGCTGTGGACATGGGCCAGTCCCCACCTCACAAGCTGATCACAGTTCAGGGTTCCCTGGGAGTGAGGAGGTGACAGAAAGCATAAGGAAGCAGATGAAGGAGATTCCCATAGCCCACGGCCCAGGAAGGGAACAACACTTATCCGGAAGAGGGGAGGAATTTTGCCGGATCGACTTTCCTCCTTTGTTTTGGTTGGGAATTACATATTACATCATTTTAAGGTTTAAAATCTCATACACCATGAGAATGGAATTAAGAGATTCCGGGAAAAGTTCCAAGGCTCCCTTCAAAACAGCTAAGCAATAAATCATTACCGGCCATCCTAAAGGCGTGGGCAGGAGGGAGCTGGAGACAGAGCAGGCTCTTTCACGGTACAAATGAAGTACAAGCTGGATGCCTCGCACAGAAAGGAAACAGGAACTCCCTGGGTGGCCCGAAGGGAAGACAAGGGCATGCCAAAGCCCTCCAGCAGGGAGGGGAGGGTCTGCTGGTGAGACCCAGCCAAGGTATCAGCTGACAACAGAAGGCAGGAAGAGGAACCCTGCCCCAGAGCAAAAAGTCAGTCTTGATGCCACGGGGTTAAGTGGGGGAGCTGGTATCTTGGTAGCCTCGCACGGGGACTGTCTGTGAAGAGACCAGTTTATTCTGCGGGACGAGGATGATGGGACCGTGGCCATGGACAGCAAGGAAGCAGGCTGGGCGGCGGCCCCCCCAGTGCAACTCCAGCCTTGGGCCCCCAAGCCCTCGAGTGCACAGGACCGAAGGCCAACCAGTGACAGTGCTGACACCCCTCCCCCCAGTAATCGTCACCAGGTCACCAGGTCCTCAATTCATGATGCCCACATAAAAATAGGGGTGTGCTTCAAATGCAAATGCAGCTTCCAGACAAGAGCCCCCCCCCCCCTCAGATCAATCAGGCTGTTGTAAGTCATGCTGTAATCAACACGGGGCTTGTGTATTTTTCTGAATTCGTGTTTTCATTTCTTTGGGTAAATGCCCAAAAGTGCACCTGATGGATCATATGGCATTTCTGCTTGGAATGTTTTGGGAAACCTCCATACTATTTTCCACGGTGGCTGTGCCAATTTTTGTTCCCACCAACAGCGGCCCCTACCTTTGCAGTGGGCAGAGCATACTGTATGGACTTGCTGAATCCCTCTGTTGTATGCCTGAGACTAATGAAGCGAATGGTGGGCCAGCTAGACTCAAAAAGGATAAGCCTCCTAGACTCTCTTCAAAGCACATGGCTGCTCTGAGCCATCCCTGTATGCAAATCCCAGAACCATCTGGGACCAACCCACCTAGGGCAGATGACAGCTGATGGAGCCTTATAAAGGGCTGGTTCAGGCTCACAGACTCCATGGGAGAACAGCAGCTCCACAAGGGTGTCCCTGCCCGGACTGGTTCCCTGCTGCTCCCTCTGGGGCTTCTAGAAGAACCTCAAACCTAGAAGGCACTCAGTCCCCATGCACTAAGTGAATAAATACCACCTCGCCTTGCCTGCCAGTGGCGACTCCATAGATGGCCAGGTGGGCTGAGATCACAGCAACAGGTGAGGCTGACGGGTCGCAAGAGGCCCTGGGGACGTAGTTCCTGGGCTGAGAAAAGATGGCCACGGCTGGGCTCTCACCAAGGAAGTAATGACAGAGAACTCAAGGTTTTCAAACCTAGAATATATTACCATCTATGGTTCCCACCAGAGCAGTCAGGTTTTGACACTGAACAATTCTGTCCTCAGGGTGGGGTGAACCCCCTCCAGCCATTCCCAGATGTAGTTGGAGGCCCTGAATGTCCCCGTCAGTCCTGGCAGGAGTCAACCCACCTGCCCAGGGAAACACCTGCTGGCTGCCACTTGGTGTTGGTTAAAGCTCAGATGCTGGCTGGTTAGCCGTGAGGCATTCTGGTTAGGTGTGTGAGGAGAGACTGGCACACGGGTAAGATTTCCCCCAGAGCTCAGTGCCCATTTTCAACTGCCTTTCCTTCTGTAGTCTAGTGACCATGCTGGCTCCACACACTCTACTGTATCCTTCCATTCCATGTGTGTTAATCCTCTCTTCCCAGCCAGACAGGATTAAAAGGCCTGCTTCTCTTGCAAGAGCGATCAAACAAGCACTCAGAGCGATCGTGAACGGACAGACTGTTCTATTTGGTAAAAGGCCCATCGCCTTCTCCTCCTTAGAGCCAGCTCCGGCCCTCCAAGCCTCGTGCTCCACACAGGGCCCTGATGAGGCCGAGGTGTCTATAGTCTGGCAGGCTCCTGGTCTCATCAGTCAGGGAAAACTGGAACAAAGCACTTACTACCACAAAGCTTCGACAGTCCTCGGGAAGCACAGGGCCAGTTCTGACCGGGGCAAGTCTCGGATACATCCAGGGAAATGACACACGATGCAGACACCACCTTACCAAACATGGCGGTGGCAGGTCTCCACGATTCCCAGATCACCGAAGTGGACAATGGCCAGTGACAAGGCCAGTTACAACTGAACAAGCCCAAATCGAAAAGCACGGCAACCCTTTCAAACCCCTCCGTGACACGACGTCTCCAGGCCGTCCTGCCCAAACAGGGAAAGCTGAACCGACAGCACGGACTCTGCCTTCTCCTATTCCCCGTTCATTTACATGGCCCTGGGTAGCCACAGAAAGTTCTGTGTCCCAAGAGGACAGAAGCAAAGGTCCCCCATGACCGCCCTCCTCCCCTGGAAATCCAGAGCCTGGAGATGGTCTGTGTGCATTCTGTCCCCAGATGAGACACTACGAATAAGTCGGGAACATGCCCAAATGGGAAACACCATGTTCTGGCTCATTTTCTATTTTGATCTGAGCCAAAGGCAAACTATAACCAATGACCCATAAGCAGACCGAATAGTATTTGTGGCAGGCACTGCTCAGGGAAAGGAGAAAACCTAGTTCTAAACAGATAAGAGGGAAATATCCTTAGGTGTTTCACAAAAGGCTGAAAAACTGGACATTGTGAAAAGCCACCTTTATTCCTGCCTAATGACACTATTCTCGGCACACATTCAGGGAGAAGACATATTCTACGGGAGGTATTTTAGTAATGGCATAGATTATGAAGCTAATGACCTGGTTTAGAATCCGTGGTCTGACTCTCGCTTGCTGTGTGATCTGGGACAAGTTATTTAACCTCTCTCGACCTCTCAGTGCCCAGATCTCTACATGAAGACAATAGTATTCTGTACCACCCTGATTGTTCATTGCACAGATGTTCCTGAAATGCCAGCACGCACAGCAGCATAAGCACCGGTAACGTGGAGAAGAACACATACTAAGGTCTCAATGAAGAGTAGGTGCCATTCCTCTTCACCCATCACTGCTTCCAAGCAGATACCCCTCAGGCTCTAAGAATCCACCAGCTCTCCAAAGGCATGAACAGAGCCTCTTCAGACCCCTGTCCTTTCTCGCCTTTTTGGATGCACTTTGCCCTCTCCTCACTTAACCGCCATCACGGGGTCTCTCCCCTAGTCCGGAATGTCACGGTAACTCAGAGCGCCGCGGGTCATGCCCCTCCAGGGCCCAATGTGGCTTCTCATCCTCTAAGCTGGTCTCTGGCAGCAGCTCAGCAGACGAACAGGCTGGCGACCGCGGCCAAGTACCCACTCAACACTCAGGAAAGGGAAAGAGAGCTGGAGGGACGTGAAACAGGTCAGGACTAGGCAGGGGTGGTGAGGGGCTGTGGGGGGGTTGCACAAGGCTGCAGGGGACCGTGCAGGGCTGCGGAGGGCTGGGAGTTGCACCTCTCCCAGGGGGGAGTTGCAGCTCTCATGGGGCTGGGGGGCTAGCGGGGGGTAGGCTGCACAGGGCTACAGGGAGCTATGCAAGGCTGGCAGAGGGCTGAGGGACTACCGGGCAACAGGGGGCTGGGGGCAGCGGGGAAGGCTGCAGCCTCCCACCCACCACCAGTGTGAAGCTAACTGCAGGGTCACTCTCTGAACCCCTAGGTCCGTGAGAGAAAAACCAAGATTCCGGCAGAGGAGCTTATATTGGTAAAAAAAAAAAAAAATCAAACGCAAGACCTTCCTAAAAACAAGGGGGCTATGAATTAAGCCAAAAATAGAACTCAGAGTTCTGACACTGGACTTGCTATCTCATCTGTCTGTCTGTCTCAGACACACTCGCAGGCACGCACACACTCCTTTGCAAGTATTTCCTATAACAACAAAGGAGGAAACGCGGAGAGAGTAATATCCCCGCATTCTCATGTTGCTGGGTGATTTTCAGAACGTATTGTAGGACTTCAATATACTGAAATCACCGGTAGCAGTCGTGTGAGCGGATGGCGTTTAGCATGCAGATTGCTGGATGGACACCTTCACCTTGGGAAGTAGGACTTCTGCTTTGTTGACCAACATTGGAGGAGTGGCTTTCTCTGGAAGGCCGTGTCCTTGCCAGAACTCGGGGTGCACGGCTTCCTGGACAAGCCTTGGAGGCTGATGCTCTGAGGACCACGGACCACCCCCCAGCAGCCACACAGACATCCTGAGGAAAGTCGGACAGGCTGAGGATGGGTGGGGGTAGAAATCCAGAGCACTGGGCTTCTGTCCCTGTCAAGGAAGGGAGTGTGTGTTTGTGGCCCACCTGAATGCAGGAGATTTCTAACACCAACCCCGAGGGAGCATTCCCAAGAAGGGAGGCTCCGCATGGCTTGTCTCTCTGACCTGGGCCTGGGTCCTGCAGATGACAGGCAGCCCTTGGGCACTAGGCACGGAGTGTCTTAAAATGGAAATTTTTGCTTCAATAAACTGGGTCTCTGAACAAAGACGGAGGCATCTGACCAGTATTTACTTTGCCACTCCCCCTCCTGCTACTGCCCCCTCTTTGTTCTTCCGTCCCTCCACACTGAGCTGAGGCTCCAGGAGGAGAGCCAGTGGATGGCCCCCGGCCCCTGGGGGGCTGGGAGCTAGGGGTGAGGGAGGCCGGGATTCCAGGCTGCAAATGCCAGCAGGCTCAGCACTGACTCTGGAGTCACTGATGAAGATGAGGGCTGTGACGTGAATTTCACCTAGAAGAGCAGGGAAGGCAGGGTTCACCAGGCCTGCACCGGAACAGGGACCCTTCCTTCCTCCACCGGGCTGAGCAGTGGCTCACGCCTCCCCACCCCCACTAGCTAAGAAATAGAGTCTCAAGACCAAGACCAGCAAATAGAACAAAGAGAAAACATCCTTCGTGCCACTGCCTTCAAGCCATCCCTGGCAGTTTAGTTGGCATAATTTCCTTCCAGGCTTTTCTTGGAGGAGCTAGGTTTGCCAGTGCACCATCTTGGACAGAACCTGACAAGGATACACGCCACTAACCCTCATAATTCTATCTTATTTCCTGGGCTCTAACTTCCTGTTTCTACCATTTACTGTATCAGATTTTAAGCAAGTGAGTTAACTCCTCCGTACTTTATCGCTCAGCAAAATGAAGATAATAATTGCACCTGTCCTATAGGGCTGTTGTAAGAAGTAGAACCAGCAAATAATACACGTTAGATGCTTATGACAGTGTCCAACACCGTATCATTTCGCCATGTAGCATTCATTATTGCTTTACTGGCTGAAAATCTCCACCCAATAATATATTATTTAAGTCAGTTCCTACTGCTGAAGTTGTTCCCAACATTTTCCTATTATAAATAGTGCACTGAAAATTAAACATCTTTATGCATATACATATATACACATATATCGTATAACTTTTTTTTTGCTAGTTTCAGAAATAAAATCAACAGATCTCAGAGTATGAACATTTTTATAAGTCTTGATCCAGATTATCAAACTATTCACAAACTGTAAGGATTTATAATGCTATCGCAAATGTATGAGGATGGCAATTTAATTACATATTTGCAAGTAACATGCACTATCATGAAAGAATTGGAGGCGTTAATTTATGAGCTCATAAGCCTAAGAAGCAAGCTTGGTAAATTATGTACTAATTGGAAATTTATTTTTTTGTTTTTGCCACGCACAGGAGTGGCTCTACGATTTCAACTTTTGGGATATTTACTATATGTATGGGGTCTGCGCTGGCCCTGGGAAGCCCCAGGACGTTTTTCTTTGGTGTAAAGGAGGCAGTCATCACAGCAGTGAGTCTTACTTCTGAACAGTGCTGCACACGTACAGAGCATTTCTGCATTCTCTCCTTTGGCCCTCACTACTATCCTGCTTTCATTTTAACCATGAGAACTTTAAAGCTCAAAAGAATTTTAAGGTAGGCTCGAGCCACTCCCAGAAAAACAAAGCTGGAGGTACTCGGCTCTTCCACGTCCAAGGGCAATGCTGCTTCCATAGCAGCAGGATGGACGGGAGCTGAGGCAGAGAAGACAAATCAGGGGCAATGTGCACTGATGGGTCAGGGCACAGAGCCGGCTCCAGGGTCAGCCGGCCCGGGAGATGAACCCTGTCCCCCCTACTCACAGTCCAAGTGACCCTCTGCAAGTTACCCACTCCCGGTCTCTGGGCCCCAGAGACACTCATTCCAGGGGGCAGGACATTAGAGGAATAACAGTTCTCCAAGGGTTTTTATAATGAGATGATACTTTGCAGATAGCTGGGTGTGACCCTAATACCTCACCTTGGCTCGCTTCTAAATGCTGAGCTTAACAGTTCAGCATAACTCACGGATTAGCGTCTCATTTTAGAAGCCACAGCCTGCCAAATTGAGTGGTTACAAAGTAATGGATCTGCCGGGCTTCCTTGCAGTAGTTAGCATTTCCTGTTCGATCTAGTTAGCTTTGCAACAGCAAATGGGGATAGTCCCTGGGGATTTCTGACAGATGGACAGATGCACAGCAATAAATGGCATGTATATTACGGAGTCTGATACCTTGCAAGGGGGAGAGAAGGTATGAACTATAGCAAGATGAAAATGTGTCTCTCTAGCTCAGCAGGAGAAAAAGTCACTTGATTGTTTAGGTTGGTTCCCTTCGACTTTATCATCTAGACTTAGGACAGGGGGAAATTCCTTTCACCCTTTGCTTTGGAGACATCTACTGCAAAGAAAGAAGCTGTAACTCCCAATGTGAGTTCCGAGCACTGGTGGAGAAATAAAATCACCTTGCAGTAACGACCGCCACCTTGTGGTCACACATGAAACTACCGCTAGGGAAAAGACCCCACCAGTGCTTAAGGCCCGGTGAGCACTGCGGAAATTCCTTGTGGCCACCAATAATTTGTTATATTGTATAATTTATACTTTTCTAGAAAATTCTGAACTGTTTATGCTATCTTCATTGGGCTCGCAATCTGTTTCAGGTTTATTCTTGTTCTACTCTGCCATAACACAATCTGTGTTGAGACCTCAGTCTGTTTCATGGAAGCACGGGGATTTCCTTTTGCAATATGGAGTTTGTGAGACACTTCCTTATCTGTTCGTTAGATACCTTGAAACAACAGCCACTGCATGACCAGACTAAATTCACTAATGGCCTCTCAACTGTCTGATTTAAAGGCCAATAAAAATCATCTAACTTAATGTCATAGCAAACTATCCACTCTTTGGCTCAGGCCCTGGACAGATGACTTGAGGGTAACCGTGTCTGATTCATGGTATGAGCTGGAGGCTCAAGCTGGCAAATGTGGGCAGACAACTGGTAATTAACCAATGGTACCATCCTTCCTGACAAGGGTATTTTCAAGCCTGAGCTGTCACCCTATTCCCTTCCTAGGTAACAGCTGGATGAGAGAGATGAGGACAGGGAAGGGCTTTTTGTAGGCAAAGCACAGAGCATGGGAAATCGAATTTTGAGGATTCTCCAGGAAGTAGGAGGAGGAGCACAAGGAAAGCTCCAGAGGAGCCCTGGACCTCAGAGATGGGCAGCCCAAAATCAGACAAGGCGGCGGGGCCGACTGTGTGGGCTCCAGGGCCTTTGGAATGAACCACAGACCAGGAGGTGAGGAGGGTGTGGCTCCCTGGAGTCCAGACTACAGGGGAAGAAGGAAGCAGTACAGGGGCAGCTGGGACCTGTGTAGCTGTTGGCTGATGCCCCAGCTCCTTCTAATATGCTCGGACGGCCTGGGAGTGCGTGCCCCCAGTACACCCACACCTCTCCCAGCTCCCAGTCTTCCACAGCCCACCCCTTCTCCAGGACACACGTGGTCCTTAACAACACAGATCTGAACACAGGTGATGCTCAAACATCTGTGAATGCTCAGCCTTGCTCAGGCAGAGGAATGCCAATGAGAACACTGAAGAAACCGTTTGTTTCAAACTCTCTGGTCATCAACATAATAGACTGCATGGCAGGATGGGATGGTGGAGGCAAGAGGCCTCCCACAGCTGGGAGAGAAGAGTCTGGGCTTTGCAGGCAGACCACCTGGGGCCCTTACCTCTGTCTCTTAGAAGTTAAACGTCTTTAGGCCTCAGTCTCCTTATCTGGAAAATGGGAGTGGTGCTAACCTTACTTCACAGGGCTACTCAAAGGATTTAACGAGACAATGCTCATAGACACTTAGAACAGTGCCTGGTATATAGGTGACAAAATGTTAGCCATCTTTCACTGCTATGGGGAAGGAGGCTGATGGGACTCAGTCCCAATTTTCAATGTACACACCACTGGCCAAGTGATACCACTTCTAGTTGTGTGTCTTAGACAAATAATAGAACAGTATGTAAAGACAAAAATACAAGGGGACTCAATGCAACATTGACTGGAAGAAAAGACTACGTACAACCTATAGGAAACAAGTTAAATAAATTGTGTCAGGGTCTTTTTAAATATTTAAAAATTTAAATTTAAAAATTTAAAAATGCGGCAGCTAGATATGTACAAATATGACACAGTCTCCAAGATCTATTGTTACATTAAAAGACTAAGGTATACATTACATTAAAAGACAAAGTATGCTACCGTTTTTGTTTAAATAAAAAAAAGAGATGCATATATGTGTTGTGGGTGTACGCTTTCATGTGCAAAAAGCTCTTTGAAAGGCAACACGTGCAATTAGTAATAATTGTTTCTTTCAGAGAAAGTATATGGATATTCGGAGAGTGCTCCTATTACCCACTGCAGAAAGTTGGCTTTTTTAATAGTTAAAAAATACAATCTGATATGTCATTCCTCTGCTTAAATCTCTTCCTTTTGCTCTTAGGTCTAAACTCTAAGGTCCTTAACAGAGCTTACGAGGCCCTTCCCAGCCGGGCCCAGGTCACCTCTGCCCCAGCCGTTCTCTCCATGCAACCCCCACCAGGCCCCACACTTGAAGTGCGCTAAGCAGTGTTCACACCTCTCACTCTCACTAACCACCACACCTGTGCAGGTTGCGTTCCCTAGATGGCGTGTTCACCTCCATTCAATCTGTCTCATCATTCTAATTTGCCCTTCTGGTCCGAGCTCAGCTGTCGCCTTCCCTAGAAAGGCACTGTAGGATCCCTGGTACAGCAGGGATGTCCCTATTCTGCCCCCACCACACCTTCCACGGCCCAGATGGTAGCAGAGACAAGGAGTGCGTCCCAGCTTCTCTTTCCCAAAATGCCTTTTGACTGGAAGAAGGTTCTGAAATATCTGCAGCAGACGTCTGGGGACCTTCTCGGGAGCCATCTTTCCTCTTTGTTGAGGACAGAAGCCAAGTTCTAAGCCTGATGCTAGAAAGAGCAGAATGCCCTGCCCCAGGAGATGAGTCAAGGGTGGTGGACGCCAGTCAGGGTAAACCTGCTTATCTTGCCTAGATACTTGTGCTTCCTGCATCCTTTGCACCTAAGGGTAAGTGGGTGACTCAAGTCTAGAAAGATTTCTTCTCTCTTTGTTAAAGGAGAGAGGTCCACAAGGCCCTTGGGCTTCTGTCCTTGCGCCTCCTCCTTCGGATGCCATCACACGAGGTGTGATGTTGAGGACTGTGGCAAATTACTTGAGACCCCATGGGGAAGAGATGCCCCATGTCACTGAACTACGAACCCAACCCTAACATTGTCACTGCCAGACTTCAAGGTAAAGGGTTGTACTAATGAGCTAAACTCATCCTTTCCATTTATCACGTAAAGGACTCGGTGGGGTATTCTGTAAACTGCGGCCAAAAGGATTTCTCATCACGCACCGTGATCAAGTACACAGACTTGAATCCTAGGATCAGTTCCCAGAACTCAAACAAAGGAGGAGTGATGCCTCCATGATGGAGGCAAGGGCCAATGCCTTGAGCCTTGACAAATTAAGTTTCTCTCTCTGAATCTACCCTGATCTGAACGTCTGTGCCCAGGTCATAACTAGCTCAGCATTTAGGGGTAGAGCCAAGGTCAAATCACCAGGATAAGCAGCCCATGACATTTACTCTGTTCTTAGATTTCCATAACCTTCACTCTGCTACCGAAGACTTATGTTCGAAGCCCTTTTCAACCTTCAAGACGATCCTTCTCTAGGACACCGTGACAGTAAGCAGTTAGTGCGTGGATTTCGACTTTTTCCCAGAGGCCATCAGACGTTACTGGTCCCTCCATTCAGCCCTACGGTGAGAGTCCATCCCTCAAAAGCCTGATGCACTTCTTTATGAGATCTTTAACATCTTACTGTCTCGTCACTTTAAGAAAGGCGGCTACTGAGGAGGTGAGTGTGAGTCCTACTTACAGGGGTTTGAAAGCAGCAGAACAACTGTGTGAGGAAGGGGTGGTGTCGGGCCAAGGACAGGATCCTTTTTTCTGTCATGGTGCATTCCACGTCGTCGTCCTGCAAGATCACGTCCTTCTTCAGCACCTTCACGGCACAGAGGTCCCCTGTTTCTTTTATTCTTGCAAGCATCACCTGTGGCAAAGCGGGGAAAGGGGGCACAGGTGTGAGAAGTCCTGAGATCCTTAGGAAGTGGGAACACATGGGGCAGAATGGGCCCGGCAGCTGGCAAGTCAGAGCATGAACACGTACATGCACACTCAAACAGCACACGTGTGGCATGCAAACTTTGACCCAGATGCCTCAGAAGCCAAGACGCACCTTCCCGAAGCTCCCCTTCCCCAACACGCGGATGAACTCAAAGTTGTCGATACCAAGTCGGCTGGAAGAATTAACCCCAATTCCATTTCCTTCTTTGGTGTTTTCCCTGCCCTGTCGTCTTAGAGTTGACCTGGAAACGAGCTTCTGCAAAGGAGAGGAGGAAAACAGGGAGTCAGAGGTTGCAGCATGGGCTCGAAGCATTTATGGATGGAGAAGACCTTATCTGCTGCCTTAACTCTCTACGCAACAGTTGGGGAAAGGTCCATTGAGCTTGACATGGGATCAAGGTCTGCCATTCAACACCATCTTAGTTCCAGCTCCTGATCTGTGCTTACTATATTTGGGAAAGAATCATTTTAAAAAATATCTAAGCCATCGAGAATCTCAGTTTGAACTCAGACGGCAGTGTATAAAACAAACGCTGGTCCCTCCAGTGGCTTGGTGGTTTTCCCCAGGATGGTCAGATTCAAGAGTGCCACCTGGTGTCCATGTTGTTCAAAGAGCGGTTTTCACATTTGCTCAAAGGATCTATGCAAGGATGTGAATGAATGAAGCAATATTCATTAAACAGTATTTAACTATATAAAAGAAATAAATTAATATAACTATATAAGAGAAATATATATTATATAAGAGAAATAAAATTATAAGAGAAACTATATAAGAAAAATAAAATTAATATAAAAACTAGAATAGTGAACAAATGTATGAAGGATAAAATGAAATACCTCTAATCAGGCCCCCCTCAAAAAATAAAAAATAAAAGCAATTACACATATACATAACTACCTCTACACTTGATTTTTAAAAATATAATAAAATTGTGATTTCATAATGGACATTTTTATTTAACACTTTGTAATGTATATTTTCCATATCCTTTAAGAACATGAGTTTTAAGGGCTGTCCCGTATTCTGTTTTATGGATGGATATATCCCAGTTTATTGATTAATTCCCCTGCTTATTGGAAACGGGTGATCTCCTATCTTTTGCCAGTTTCAAGAACAGCATCGTGAACATCCTTGCAGGCGAATCTTCAAAGCAGGGTGATTAACAGTCTAGGCTCTCAAGCAAGCTGCCTGCATTCAAATTACAGCTCAGTAACCTAATCCTGTAACTTTGGGCAAGTTACCAACCCATCATCTCTGGGCCTCAGTTTCTTCTAACAAAGAGGATGTTACAGCACCTGCCACACAAAATATTATAAGGAATGAAAGAAAGCACATAGAGCACTTAGATTGGTGCCTGGCAGGTTCAATACACATGAACTGAGCTGCTGTCATTATCATCATGATCATGAGCATCCTCTATTTTCTTATGATAACTTTCTGGAAATGCAATCTTTGGAGCCAAAAATGTCAATCTTCAAGACTCTTGATACACAGTCAACTGGCCCTCTGGAAAGGCTGATGACCAGCACAACCAGAGTTCCTTCCAGTCTCACTATACTGAACCGGAAATAGGGGTAGCCTCCCCCAATGGATAATCCCATCTCACTGGTCCAAGTCCAGCCACAGCAAAGGAGCTCCCTAAGGGCAAGATGACTTGCAGAGGTCCACCTTGGGACATATAAGACAAGCTACCTTGTCTTTGGATCTAGACAACAGATCTAAAGTCTAATGCTCTGAAGCTTTGCCCTAGTTAGCTGAGAAACCCCAGCTTATCTGGAACAACTTCTAAGTAAAGTTTTCAACAAACAACTGTGCAATTGCTTGAAGCTATAAGGCTTTGACTTACTCAACCCAATAAAGCAGTGATTACAGATATAAAATGGATCATCTCTAAAAATCCCATTGTTTTTAGTAGTTTCTCCCCCCCAGATCTCCGATCATAAATATTTCAAAGATAGAAAAACTTTGCTAGCCTGAATCTCACTTCCTCCACTTAAATACTCCCCCTGCTTGGGCTAGAAAACTCTAAGCCAGTATTTCTCAAAAAAAATTTTTAACCCATTCTTCTCTTTGGATAGACTTAAGAATTCTGTTTCATGTTGTGCTGTCCAATGACAGGTAATTTTGGCCTTTCCACGTTTAAATATAACATTAAGGATCCTTGGTTCAAGTGACAAATGACAAGTGGCATTCCCCATTCTACAACTTGTGCCACATGGCCTATCTTATTCCCATGACATTTTAGGAGTGCAGGCCGAAATCCTTAATCTGTGGGATTAAGGATTTGGGAACAGCCATCCCACACATTAGAAATCCCCCTCCTGGTGTTGGCAACCTGCCTGACTGTCCGTGGTGTAGACATTACACTTTGCTGATGCTTTCCTGAAATAAAGGAATACAATTTCAGTTCAAGTCCCTAATCAACCAGTAATAAGGAAAATGCGGTGGTGAGTACAGACATTTTCTGAATAACCAAGAACTTGACAGTGATTGTGCTTCCCCTCCTAAGAACTCAAAGATATTTAACAGGAAGTCTAGAATTTTCCTAAACTGGATATGAAGCTACAGCTTTCACACACCACGACAGGGGCCACGGCTCTTTCCCAGCGCTCTGTAGTCTCCAGCCAGGAAGGCAGCAAGAGGACACAGGCCTGGGAAGTGGTTGAGGCTCTAAGGGTCAACAGCGAGTGGAGGTCACTCGGGGAAGCTGCGAGACAAAACATGCCCAAAGCAACGGACAACTCCACCCACTCCCAGGAGCCGAGAGGAAGGAACTCCTGTTTGTCCCTGAACTTGAGAGATAAATGCACAATCCACAAACAAAAGCTGCAGAACGGTGAGACTCCAGAGCTGGGGAGAATCTCAGAGGTGGAGCTCAACCCCTTTGGAGAGGAGGAAGCTGAGGCCTGTAGCTGCCGATCAACTCTCCTGCCGGAGCCCCGGCAAAGAGGGTAACCCAAGGCCCTAGATTCAGAGCTTCACCACACCACACTGACAGGAAGCGAATTAAAAAAAAAAAAAAATCCTTCTTCTACTTCCTGCTATATCTGCATGCTTGTGATTTCTTGTCACATAATTGTATAAAGAACCTTTTTTGTGGAACAAAATGCTCTTTAAAAACACAATAAATCTGTTTATTGTGTTTGCTGAGATTAGGAACTTGGATTATGCCGCACGCGCGCATTCAGACTCACCACATCTGAACAACTTCTAAATTACAATACGTCAAAAAAAAGCCAAGTCTCACCGAGGTTGGAGAGATATTTCCGGGCTGGAGGCCCATCCCGGCCAGGGTCTTGGCAAGCTCCACCGCGTTGACCCCGCAGTTCGGAGCCACATTCGCCTGACATCGGATGTGGACATTCATCTTACAGACTGGAGGGGGGCGGGAAAGAGAAGGGAATCCAGGTTCAGCAAGGAGCCAAGTCAACATACGCTGCAAAAAAGAACTTTAACAGCCTGAAAGATCAGGCCGGGGGAACGATGCAGGCAGAACAATGCCATCCTCTTGTTAAACTGAACTTGCACTCAAAACAAACCCCAACATGGCTCCCCTCTGATTTACACAGCGGCAGCAAGCCTGGCGTGCTGATGATAACACACTTCAGGTGCACTTTTTGGACATTTACCTCGATCACGTGTAAGAGTCATTGCCGACTTAACAGCAAGACTCAATATAGAAATCAAAACGTTCACCACCGTGACATTTTAGTCAATTAACTAACAAGGAATCATGCCAACTGACTTTATGCTTTTCCTTGTATCACTCAATAAAAGGTGGCAATCTCCATGCCACGTAGAGATGGCTGTTCAAACAGGAGGGGAATGGTGTTTCTGAGAGGAAAGCCTCCAAGTGAAGCTCGCTTTCTGAGTGCTCTTGTGGTCGGGGAGTCCTGGCAGCCCAGGTCACAACACCCTGTGAGCCTCTGGTTCTCAGGGCTTACAGCCCGTGGGTCTATCTCATGGGGGAGCAAAGCGAGTTTTTTTTTAAAGGTCAAAATAAACAGCAGTTGGAAAAGGAGAGAGGAGCAGGTACATTCCTGGTGCATAGGAAACAGACTTGGGCTGATGAAGGGACCCAAGGTTTCATCAGCAGGAAGCTCTGACGCAGTTTCCTCACGTGGGCCCAGCAGATGGGAGGCAGAGGCGAAAGAGCAGGCAACAAATTCCCATATCTGGGGTGTCAACCCAGCTCTGGAAGCAAGCCCAGATCTGGGTTTGGGGGGGTCTGAATGTGATTTAGGGTGCCCTCTTTAAGAGGAAGAATATCCAGTCCAGTTGAGAGCTGTGGAAGGGACCCTTGCAAGGGAGAGCCCCTGAGGCTAAAGCCTCAGTAGCTCTTCTTGGGAAATCCCCCGCTCTCAGGAAGGCGGCTGCGGTGCCCTTTCTAAGGTACCGGTGACAATAAAAGCGAAGAGTACAGGAGATGGCTCACTGTCTGTGTGCTACCCACTCACCCCCACCCCCCGGCCACGAGGCCCAAGAACAAGGCGGAGGAGCCCCACACACGGATCTGCCTGTCGGCAACAACCAGACAAGACAGACCAGAGCAGAAAGTGACTTCTGCCATGAAACCCATGCCCAGAGGAGACCATCCAGCTTAAGATCAGGCAGAACCTGAACCAAAGCCATGCATGGAGCTGGTCGCTGGTTGGGTTGAAAAAGAATTACTTCATGTATCTAGGAAAAAAAAAGAATTACGAAATGATGTTCTCAAGAGATGAAAGGCTTTGCAAGGGGCCAGTCCCCTTCTGTCGGCAGAAGCAGGCTCGGTAATGCAGGCAGCTGACGGACATCGTCCAGCTGCACTGACATCAACTCGGCCTCCCCCAGCGACTGAGGATTTATCTAAAGCTTCAGGCCGAAATCCGTCTGTATTCCTGCAGGGGGCTGCACCCCACAGCCGGATTGTTACAGCAACACCCGAGGGGAGTGACTCAACAGCTCCCCAACTCCCAACAGGACGGGAATCACCCCTCGCTCTCAGAATCTTGGCGAAGGCAAAAGCTCCAGTGAGCACAGTTACTGGCGTGCAAGTCCACGGCCAAAGCCAAAACACCCTTCACCCCACCTACCTCTCCAATCTCTATCAGTCTCTTCCAGGAGACCCAGGGCAGCTCTTGCTGGGCTTTGACTCAAGCCCTGCTCCTTCCTGGGGAGGTCACTAGACCTACTCTCCTGCCAGTTCTCACTCATAACCGAAGTCTCTCTTTTGGCTACCTCACCTCCTACCACCTTCCGTTTCAGACCAAGATCCCATTTTTCCCTCTTTCAAATACCCATGCAAATACACAGCAACTAGCAGGCCCTCAGCACGAAGCAGCTGACGGCCAGCTAGACAGAACGCTGAATTTAACAACTGACTGCAGTTACAGCTGGGAAGGCTTTGGACCAGAGGTGACTCCCCGTACATGGCTGACGAGGGACATATAGACCTAGAACTACGAAGACCTAATTCACAAAGTGTCTAAAACCATCGGTGCCAGCTCAGAAGCCGCGCCGGCAGAATTCCGAGAGCTCACGGCGCGGTGTTCCCATGAAGCGGGCACCCAGCACCCCGGCATCTCACTTTTACACTGCAGTCCTTGTCGCATGATACCCCAGAGCAGCGAGCCGCAGTGATCGCAGAAGGTTGGCACTTTGTAGTTGTGGATGCTGAACTTGTGCGGGATGTTGATTCCGAACCTCTGTTCAGCAATCTACAAAAAAAAGAAGGACAAGAGCTAGGAGGCCGCGCCAACATCTTTGACAGAAACCGTAACAGGAGCCCCGCAAACACAACGTGTTACCATGACACCTGAGCCGGGGGGATTACTGCATTGTGCTCTGGCCTTCCTCACCAGGCTAAGCACATTTTCTCATCAACAAGACTCAAAAGAAAGGGTGTAGGGGTGGGCATGAGATTGTTCACCATTTGGGGAGATAAGGAGGAATGAAAACCTTTTTTTATCATCTTTTGTATTCAGGCTGGATTTCTCTCCCTGCCAACTCCCTCTTGCCCACGTCTAGTTTCCAAACCCTTCTAACTGCAGGAACAAACAGGTCTCTTACTGCCCTTACACTCGCTGTTACCACAGGCTTTCCCAGATAGTGTGCCGGGTGGAGGCCTAGAGGAGAAGGTGGCACCAGCGAGTCCAGAACCACAGAAGGAATTTACCCTAAAGCGACTCCTAGCAGCTTACTTGGCCTTCCCGGGCTGTGCCTGCCATTTGTATTTTACAATCTGAGGGCACAGGTCCTGCTTTCATCTCACAAACTCTTTCCAGCAAATAATTAGACAAGGCATATGCACTACAGTTACGTCACCATTTGAAACAACAATGGGACAAGGAGTAGGGCAATTATGACTCCTCTTGGAACTTTGCTGGTCTCTTTCTCATAAAAGCTGTGGCTCGTACCTCTCCAAGGGACCTTTAGCAACCCTGTCTGTGTCCTGTCAGCAATCCCTGAGCTCAAAGTCAGACTCCCATGCGTCTGTAAACCCACTGCTCACTGTCAGCAATGCTCCAGCTGCTTTCTTTCTCCACAATTTAGGACGTGCCCTCCCCAGCTGAATGCAATGCAAGCGATGAGAATGAGATTCAAGCATTTATATATGGAAGTGCATCCTCCTGAAGATTTTGGAAGACACCACAGGAGGCTAAGAGTCGCCTTATTGAGGAAGCACAATTTCCAGTTAACAAACATTTGTCACATCAATTCTATCTTGTGGAAGCCTCACCAAAAAAGCACATGAAGGAAATATGGATCCCATTCTAAGACTGAGGCTGACAGAGAAGCTAGCTAGCGGAGGCTGGATTTGCATCCCAATCCTGGTCATCTGAGGCCAAACTCAGGGATCTTTTCAGTCCTCTAAACCCCTCTCCAAATCAGAAACACTAATCGTGAAAGCTTGTAACCAGCTGATCACTCATGGGATCCGCTCACGGACAGGTCATGCTACACGAGCACAGAAATTAAAAAAGCATAATATAAAAAGGAGAGAAAATCCTATTCTAACGCCACCATTCACTTCAAGGAGTGCAGGAGGGAAGCGGAAAGGGGATGGAGCAAGAAGAGCGAGCGAGCACACGCCGCCACTTAGCAAAGTTCTATCTTCTTACCTTTGAATCCATTTTGTTAATATTGTTCTGGCAAGTGCAAGCTGTAACAATTAGATGATGGCAGCGTTTATGGACGACACAGGTGCACACTAGGAAATGAAATGCATGATTATACATTCCTCGGAAGCTCAGGATCTGCCAGTTCTAGTAGAGTCAACAAGGGCCACACCATGTCAGGGTGACTTGATTGGGTGTCTGGCCCACACGATGGCATCCAGCGTACCCATCCCTCCCACGGTCATTACCGTCCCCCTAGCTCACACCTTGGCTCACACCCAAACTATTTGCACTCAAGTCTTGAGCCTACTTCATTTTTCCTGGCTTTCCTCCTGCCCCCACCCACAGCCACAGGAATCCTCTCAGGGTATAATTCTGGTCACTGTGCCTCATGATCTAAACCTTCAGTAGCATCTCATTGCCAATAAGTCGAGTTCAAATTTCCCAGCCAGGTTTCAGGCCCTCTAGAAGCTACCCCTAAGCTTACCTGTTACCGTTCTTTGTTCTAATAAAAACTAGACTGGTTGCTCTTCCTAGAGCAAGACTTCGTCCTCCCCTGCCCACCCTGCATACCCTAAGCAGGTTAAGAGGCAACATTTTGTCATTTCTCACCCCTAGTACCAATGGGGTTGGAAAAGACAAAAATTTAGCTTCAAGATTTAAAGGTACTGCTCACAAAATGGCACTACCTTTCAGTATTTTCATGTCATCTCAGAGACAAAACTTTAAACAATTCAACATTATTAGGTATCTCGGCTTTAGAAATAAAAACGTCCCCTCTGTGCTAAAATGTAGCCAAAATTTAAACCACAACCAAATACTTGCAATGGGAGTGTCACTTGATCGGCAGAGTAATCTATTACAATATTAATGAAATGTATCCTGTCTCTTCTAAATATAACCAGTTTTTAACATAGGAACAACATTAAACACAGTTTTTGAAACGTTTTCTTACCTTGACATTGATAACCTTGTTTCCCAAATACTCCCCTGTTCAAGACAATAGAGAAAAGCTATCATCAGTCTACTTCAGCAACAACGCCCCTATGATCACAGTACCTCGGGAAAACAAATGCATGCCATCCTCTGTTCCTTCCTGAGAAACAATTTCAGAGAAGCAGCAAAGATGAGGTGATTTCTGAGTCCTTGTTACTACAAGACCTAGAGGATGTCCTGTGATGATCCGAATCCTCTAGCGATGTACACAGGTGGGTACTGGTGGTCCTCATTCTGCCCACCTCCCCCTGTGGCAAAGCCCAGGTCCTCAACTGGTCGTGTGACTGAGCCTCAGCTGCAAGGGTCACTCCAGCGCCTTCTCTGGCATTCTCACTCGAAAACACATAAAGATGGGCAGGTCGTGAAGTAAACAGGTGAGCCCACCACAGCTGCCTGGCCTGAGGCACCCTCCCTCTTCCCTGTGCCCCCATAACCCCAGGAGTCCAGGGGTGGGGAAAGAAATGCTGCCACAGGATGCCTGTCAGGCCCACGGCTATCATGCTGGCCTCTCCCCAGGATATTCTCTGGGCGATGATGACATCATCCCCATTCTCATTTAACATAGACAACATTTTATTAAACCTGGAGGACGTGCCAGGCACTGAGGCAAGCTGCTGCTGGGCAGCATCTCATTTAATCCTCACGAAAGTCCTTCAGGGTAGTAGGCATCATGGGAAGGCTCAGAGCACAGACTCTGAAACCAGATGGCCTGGGCATGACTGGGGGCACATCGCTAACTCCCTTGAGCCATGGTTTCTTCATCTACACTATAGAGGGCAACAATGACCGCAGTTCCTACTTCACAGGGTCATCATGAAGGTAGAGAGAGGTGGTAATGTAAAACGCTTAGAATAGTGCCTAGAACTTTATGGTCTACATAAAAGTTTATGAGATAAGCAAATAAAATTATCTTTATTTTACAATTAAGGAGACACTGATGGATTATATAATTTATTTAGGTTCACACAGCTAGTTGGTGATGAGACTGAATGCCAGAGTCCATTCTCTTAACCATATATATGTAGCACATACAGTAATACTCTGTATGTGAGAGAGAGAGAGAGAGAGAGAGAGAGCGAGCATGCAAGCAAAGGCTGGTTGAGTGGGAGTTAATGTTTCCTTGGTGGAAAAAAATTTAGTGAAGTTATCAAACAAGTTTCCATCGAGAACGTTAGCTGAGGTCACAGTTTGTCACCACAAATGCCCACAGGGGCAGGCAGGTCACATAAAGGAGGGAAGCAGAATGGTGTGACATGAAATGAAGATTAGCAGACCTTTCAGGTCAGGAAAACCACAAGGGGAGTGGTGGACGGCAACTACCTAGTCAGTGCAGAGGACCACAGGGGTGGAAAATGGGCTCAAAGATGCCAGAGTTTTTCATTTTGTTCAATAGAAAATGCAGCAGGAACTTGTTTCTGAAGACGAGTCATGATGGCACATCTGTCGGCAATATACCAACAGTCAGTTGTGGGTCCTTGGTTTAGACGAGGCTCTATTCTTTTTTTTTTTTAATTATTTTTATTAACATATAATGTATTATTTGCTCCAGGGGTGCAGAGCTGTGAATCATCAGGCTTACACATTTCACAGCACTCACCATAGCCATATCCTCCCCAAAGTCCATAACCCAGCCACGCTATTCCTACCCCCCCACCCCCCAGCAACCCTCAGTTTGTTTTGTGATTAAGAGTGTCTTATGGTTTGTCTCCTTCCTGATCCCACCTTGTGACAAGGCTCTATTCTTAATTTAAAACACCAAAAACACTAACCCTGGATTCTGACTGCTAAAAGGTAGCAGGCACTTTTAAACCAAAGTAATCAAACATATACACACACAAAAACAAAAACGAAAAAATGCAAACTCACTGATCAGTACTTGAAAAAATTACTCTGAGCCAAGTGCTTTTGACTTAAACAAAATGACTACGGTTTGCAACACAACCAGGATTTCCTTTTATGCTATGGATACTAAACTGTCTTTTTCTCCTTCAGAGATGGGTATGTATGTGTACATGTTTGGAGGTGGGCGAGGGGGCATTTCCTTCTTCTTTCCTTCTTCTCTTTCCAAATAAATGTGTTTAATGTTGGCTCTAAACAAAGGTAACTATTAACTTCAATTTATTTTACATTATAGATTTGCCACTGAAATTTCAGCTTTGGTGACACATATAGGAAGCTATTGCCCCAATTCACCTAGAATTTCTGGGCTGTAAATTATCTCAGTTCCTAAATGCCAAGGATTATAGTATGCAATCACTAAAAGTTATTACTTTTGGCCACATACCATTAGGCTGAAGATTACTGTGTGCTTACTTTACTTACAACCAACTAAGTTCTATGACTTACCATGTGAGTCCTACTTTTTTAAAGCAATACGGTTGTCGTTTCTCTCTTACTCAGTGACCAATTATCCAATTTATTAATTATCCATATATTGATAGGTTAGCCTTCCTAATTCATGCTCTTTAGCCAGTTCATGACTCATTAGCACTTCCCCAATTAACTGGAAAAAGAAATAACATCTAAACCTTGGATCCGTAAATTTAAATTTTTTTTCACTGGGAATTCAAATTACTGGGCCAACATATTAGAATAAAAGGCAGGGACGCCTGGGTGGCTCAGTTGGTTAAGCAGCTGCCTTCGGCTCAGGTCATGATCCCAGCGTCCTGGGATCGAGTCCCACATCGGGCTCCTTGCTCGGCAGGGAGCCTGCTTCTCCCTCTGCCTCTGCCTGTGCTTGCTCGCTCTCTCTCCCTCTCTCTGACAAATAAATTTAAAAAAAAATTTTTTTTAAGAATAAAAGGCAAAAATCAGATCCTGAAACAACTCTTGAAAATCACGCTTCCTTCTGAATCCACATACAACACAGAGAGAAGCTTGGAGAAAGAGAGAAGCGAGGGAACCTCTTACCAGATAAACTCCCTGCAGTGAGAGCAATAAGTGGGCTGTCTCAGGTACGTGGCCATGAACTTGTGTCCATTGATCTGGTGGACTCGCCTTCGCATAGCCCTTTGGCGCTTCCTGGTGAAATGTTTGAAGATTCGGTCTCTCTGCAGAGTGGCTGTACAACGAAAGGAAAAAAGAACGTACAATGAAACTAGCTGTATCTAATGTAAGAGAAAGTCTAACAGCTCAAATACTCTCTAAATTGTTTCTTCTTTCTTCAAGATGCAAAACACCCCAGAACATCATCATGTTTGCCAGTGACCTTAGGGCTCTTTGTGTCTAAGGGCTGGGCCTAAGTGAACTCTGAGATCCCCACTGCCCGATCATAGCTGGCTCTCCAGCACAGACCATGGATCCCCCAGGGTTCTAATGTTCCAGTATGGGACATCAGCCCGGCCTTCTAGCTCCTGTCCCACGGTGTGGGACCTCAGGGCCATCGCTAGCTAGAACTACTAGAAGTGAAGCAGATTTCTCATTATTCGCCTTTCGTTCTGCCATCCTCACAAACAGAAGGAGGGAAAGGCCGCAGCACAGTAACAACACTGCCCAAAAACATCAGTCCAAACACCATCTCCGGAATGAGTAGAAATTAACTGGGACATAATGCAAAGTCCCTTTTCCACCTTCACATTTTTAAAAATCGTGGCTCCTAGTCTGAAGAATCAAAACCGGGCACTATCTAAGGACAGCAAATTATGTCTTCCAGATAAATTATACTAGAACTTTCCCAAGGTATACAGTGACTTATGATTAATACAATAAAGATTACTCCTTCAATAATGCTTTGCAATTAATCACTTCAATGCAAAGAAAATTCAAGAAATAATACAAGAATAATCTGCTAAGAAATTTTAAAAACCTGGAAGAAATTGAAGATATCCATGAAAACACAAATGACCAAAATTAACTGAATAAGAGCTACATACACCAAATAGACAATTTTTTTAGAAATAAATTAGTAAGATTTTCTTAGGACTGCCTCTCAAAAATCATCCATGCCCAGATGGTTTCATGGGTGAATTATTTTTAGTCTCTAAAAACAGGATGATATTAATGTTTAAAACTGCTGCAGAATAGAAGAGAAAAGAAAGTGTCCCATTTTTTTTAAAAGTAACTATGTGATACAATCCTAGGACTAAAAGATATAACAATTTATTTAAAGATATATCAGAAAAAAGAAACCAGGGGTTTGTGATCATTTTTCATGTCACGGACTCCTTAGTCTACTGAAATTTATGGATCCCTTCTTAGAGTAAATCTTTTAATCTTAAATATATCTATATATATACATACATATATGATTACAAAGGAAATCGAGTATCAAAATATTAAATTTAAAGTGAGAAATATATATATATATTTTTTTAAGAAATTACTTAGTGTAGTACCTGGTCACTCTAATAATCTTGAAGTCATGATTAGCTGCAGTTACATTTAATAGTAGTGAAGTAGGAGTTGCATTTTAAAATATGTGTTAAAAAATTTTAAAAATTAAAAAAATCTGTAAAATCTGTAATATGAAAACACCCAGGATTTCTATGGTGACAACAACCATACTTACCACTAATACTGCCACGGGTGAGTTAACAATGGAAGAAAACGCTACATCTGCATTACAGCTTAGTGAAAATTTTTTCTTTCATCAAATTTCTGGACCACCTGACTTCTAATTATGGACTTCAGGACAAGTACCCCTCTGCTTCCATATCCAGCTCACTCATGAATACTGATGCAGGGATTTTCATTATTGAAGTTCACATACTCACAAAGTGAATAGGAAAGCAATATTAGAAAACAGCAGTGGTTTTCATGTTATGGGGTCTTTGCTCTCCGTTCTTTTATAATTCATCCCCAACACAAATAATCCTTCCCACTTAGTAAGTGTCTATTCTTGCCCACTACATTGACTTCTTGGCTTCTTGGGGAACATCTTAATACGTAATAAAAACTAACTGCAAAGCAAAATTGAAAATCTTATAAAAGTTTAAGAATTTTCATGCAGTCTATGGAAAGTGATGTTTGTGAATGGCAAGAGTCAAACCTGAAGGTAATGGTCGATAAGATTCTGGTAGAGTTAGATCTGTTCATAGGTAAATAGAAGAAGTTTGATATAGAAAACAACATGATGGTCATTTTAAGAGAGAATCACTTGAATAGCAACATACTGGGAGAGGCCCTTGAGAGACAGATGAAGTCTCAAACTCTTGCTAAATATAGCATATTTAAAACTGCACTATAATAATAAAAAATAAAATATATAGTATTCTGCCATAGAATTTTATCTGAAAAGTTATTTTGTTCTAAAAATTACTGCCTATGATAGTCAACAGAATGCATTCAGTAAAGTTTTTCATAATTTTATCTTTGCCAAACTCCTTCTCTCACTTTCGAATAGTAACAAAATTTAGTCCTCATTTTGAATAATTCATTTTATGTGGATTTTTCTCAGTAGTAATGACACTCAGATAACCAGGAAATTCTATACTACTCAGCATTACCTTTTATTTTTTTTTTTAAAGCTGGGGCAGGGAGGGGCAGAAGGAGAGGGAGAGAAAATCCTAAGCAGTCTCCACACCCAGAAGGGAACAGGATGCAGGGCTCAATCTCATAACCCTGAGGTCAGGACCTGAGCCAAAATCCAGTCAGACGCTTACCCGACTGAGCCGCCCAGGTAACCTGATACTACTCAGCATTATCTTAAAAGAAAAACCCACTCTGAGCAAGGGGCAATTTTCCCAGGAGCACAACAATGAGTGTATTATTAGAAAACCTTTTATATTTTATTCTACTAACAGGTAAAAGAAAGTAAATATGATCATTTCAATATATGTTTAAAAGACATTTGATAAAGTTTAACTTGTTATCCAATAAAAAACTTTTTGGAAAGAGTAGAAGATGGTCTCCTTAACATGACTAAAATATTATGCTCACAGGTCAAAAAATAAATGGTAAATTTAAAAAAAAAGAGTTAAAAACAAATAAAACCAATTATCACCTCAATTGCTTACTATTCTTCTGCAAGTACTTGCCAAAACTGTTAGAGATGAAAAGAAAAGATAAAGCTATGGAGTTGAGGAGGAGGCGGCAAAGATGCCATGATTTGGAGATGTTTAATACATGACTAGAAAACTCAAGAGAAGTTAGCGCAATCTACTAAAAACAGAGTTCAGTAAGATGGACAATGGTAAATCATTAAAAGTTAACAAATCTTTAATATATCAAAAGAACCTTTTAGAATATATAACAAAAACATAACCCCATTCATAAAGTTACAAAACCCAAACTAGGAGTAATTTATCAGAGGAAGTTAAGACTTATGTGAAGAAAACTATAAACCCCAACTGAAGAAGATGACAAGAAAGATATGTAAAAATGAACTTCTTAAATAGAAAGACTTAATACTATTAAGCTGTCAATTCTTTCTAAACTAAATTCAACAAAATCCTGATAAACATCCCCAAAGGAAGTCTTTAAATTTGATAACTTTTTAAAAAGTTAATTTGGCATATAATTAAAAATAAATACTTAAAAACTGTCCAAAAATTCTACTGAGGGAAGGAAGACTTGTTCTACACGATAAAACATTAAGTTACAGTGACTAAAACAGCATGCTACCAACTCAAGAAGAATCCAAAACTAGGAATCAATTTTGCTTAGAACATAGCTCAAATCAGTGGTAAATGATAGATTATTAACAAATAGTGTTTAGACAACTAGTTAGCCTTTTACAAAATACCTTTACCTCATTCCTGACACCAAAATCATCTCAGGTAAATGTTAAGGAGGAAGTTATGGAAAAATAGGGAAAAAATATATACTCCTAGGATGGGATAAGAGTAACAACACTCTAAAGCCATAAAAGACTCAGATTTGTAATTGAAGAACTTTAAAGTTCTATTTGGTAAAAGACACAAAACAGAAAGCTAAACAAAACAAACTGGGAGAAAAAGGACTTGTAACACATGACAAAGGGTTACTATTAATAATATGTAGAAATTAATAATAAAACGGGATGAACAGTCTAGTAAAAATGGGACAGAAGAGGCAAAGAGGCAATTTATAAAACTATAAATGCAGACAGACAATAAACATACCAGATGTCCGATCCTATCCTAAACGGGCATGTAAGAAGCAGGAGCGCAAAGACATTTTACTTAAACTGGCAAATATTTATAAGGATTGCTAATGTGCCTGTGCTTATAAGGGAATGGGGCACCTCCACTCTCTGCTGGTAGGAGTGTAACTGGGCTCCAGTCCTGGCTCTGCCACCTTCCGGCGGTGTTCACAACGCAAGCCTCAGTGTTCCCATCCATAAACCAGGTAGTGCTATCCTCATACGGTTTTTCCAAGGACCTTCCAAGGAGGTAATGCAATCAAAGTGTTCGGCATGGAGTCAGGCCCAGGGTAGCATGCAATACATGTAGGAATATTGTTTTTGGAGACTGGTATCTGTCAAATACCTGTCAAAGTTGCAAATGAAAATTTCCTTTCATTCAGCAATTCAATGTCTATGATTGTTTTTTCTACAAAAACACGAGAAAGAATGTATGCCATAGAGATATCAATTACTATTTTCTATTTAACAGTAAAAATTAGGGTTTACATAAGAAATTTCAAAGAACGGGGCGCCTGGGTGGCTCAGTGGGTTAAGCCGCTGCCTTCGGCTCAGGTCATGATCTCAGGGTCCTGGGATCGAGTCCCACATCGGGCTCTCTGCTCAGCAGGGAGCCTGCTTCTCCCCTCCCCCTCTGCCTGCCTCTCTGCCTACTTGTGATCTCTCTCTCTGTCAAATAAATAAATAAATAAAATCTTAAAAAAAAAAAAAAAGAAATTTCAAAGAATGAAATGCAGAAATAGAGAAAATGAATTTGGTTAAGACACGATGCTTTCAGAGGCTCTGGCATAGTTAAAATAGTACCTGCTTCAATGTGTGTGTGTGTGTGTATGTGTGTGTGTGTGTGTGTGTGTAAAACTTTTGGCAAGCAGCCTAATTATTTTCATTCTCAGGTTTCCCATCTGTCTCAAGAAAATAACTATATTCCTGTCCTCAGCTCTATGGGGATAGTGTCATAATCAATACGGCCAAGTCTCTTAAAATTCTGGGTAAGGATCACACATGAACAGAAGTCACTCTATTATACAGCTCTCCCCTGCAGTATTTCCAGAAGCCTTTTAGGAATGATAAAAAGACCAGATTTTAATTCTCCTTTGCTGGGCAGATGATAAAATTCGGCCTAATGACCACACTGTATCTAACATATGCTCTCACCAGCCTGAGACCCAGATCAATACTGGCCAAGGCAAAACATGCATCGAATTTCTAAACACTTATCACACCTAGATGCAAATTAAATTCTCCCCAGGGGTCTAATTATCAAGAATTTACTTTTTTAATCCCTTAATACCATGAAGAGTGGTTAAAAGGTCAGTTCGCTCGTATTTTTAGTATTTCTTGAATTGAATCCTTTTCCCCCAGCCTCCCTGACAGCTATTGCCATAGTAATAACAGGACCTCTGAATTTTCAGGTGATTCCTTCTAGCCTGAAGGACTTAGGAAGAAACGCTTATAGCCACCCACCACGTTGGTCATCCCTTAGGGCCTTCGTTCCTGCCTTCCACCCTTCCTGGAATGCCCTGTTCTCCTTCCCCTCCGTCCCCCACCCAACTAGTTACCTAAGATTTATCCCATCTGCCTCAGAGCCTCAATGGTGTCCCCCAAATCCTGATTCAGGGGGAAAAGCCCTTCCCCTTCTTCCCAGCCTCAATCTATTCCTTTATGTCCCAGATGTCTCAAAAGCACCTCCCATGTACTCATGTTAATAAAGCTTCACTCCTCCCTCTTTTGTCTTCTTTTGCCCAGGTGCCTCTTTGTTTCAAAGCACAAAAACACATTCCCAGTGGGAATTCGAAAGAGGTTTGGTTAAGAAAATGGGGGTGGGGGTGCCTGGGTGGCTCAGTCCTTAAGCTTCTGCCTTGAGCTCTGGTCATGATCCCAGGGTTCTGGGATCGAGCCCCAGATAGGGCTCCCTGCTCGGCTGGAAGCCTGCTTCCCCCTCTCCCACTCCCACCTTGTGTTCCTTCTTTCACTGTGTCTCTCTCTGTCAAATAAATAAAATCTAAAAAAGAAAAAGAAAAAGAAAACAGGGATAGATGGAGGCTGCCCATGGCTTCAAAGGACTTTCACTGTCACCTTCTCTTGATAGATGCCCTGGACGGGAAGAAGGAGTTCTCAGAAGGCACTCTGCCCAGGCACAAACTGGACCCCCACTTTACCATCAGAGGGCACGGGAGGGGGGGGGGGTACTTCCTCACTGTTTACACCGCCCCCTGTTGCCTTAGGACTGAGTTGGAAGGCCAAAAAAAAAAAAAAAAAAAAAATCTATTTAATCCTTTTGTGCCTTAAACCGATCCAGGCTTGGAGAAATTTTCCAGATCACATGGGGTTTTTCTGAACACGTTAGGCAACCTGAACGTGTTCTGCAGCCAAAACTTGCATCACAACTTCTGTCTTGCTCCTAAGGTGCTCATGCCTCTAAACACATAGGAAGCTGGCTCCGTGCCCACCAGGGAATTTCACATTCCAGGCTCAAAAGTGGGCAGGCCTGGAGCCCTGATCTGTCTCACCCAGAGTCAGTTTTGACAAGCCGTCCCATCCATGGGGTGGGGAATAATTAGGTAAATACAACAAAGATAACTATTCTGAAATAAAGTTCTATGTCATAAAATCTGTCATCCCACGCACTCTTTAGAACTTCAGAAGGGACAAGTGACTAGAAGCCACCAAACCACTCCAGGGTTAGTTTTCATGGCAAAAAGTCTTGCTGGACAGAAACGTGTTGCTAACCTGAGTCCTCATGGGGGAGGGGCATCTCTCTGAAGTCTGGATAAAGCTGCCTTATCTCAAAAAGAGTAAAGGTTTCATCCTTTTTAGCCTTTTGCTCTATCTACCTGAAGCTAAAACTTTCTATTCCAGGGGCAGAATTCTGTTACTTGAAAGTACTTCTGGAAGCAGAGATCACATCGCCTAATTTTCAAATGACTGTAAGCAAATTCAATCAGAGACTGAAAGTCTATGGCATGGCACCTTTAGACTGTCAGAATGAAGTATTTCCAGAATAAAACATGCATAAAAGAAATAACTTGATTCAGTGTAAAATACAACTTTGTAAAGTTGAATTCACTTAACAAGCAAGGGCACCACGGTTTACAAAGGTCCGTGGCTTGTCGTTAAGGGGCTAAGCTGAGGAAGTTGTGCGGCCTTTCCACACAACAGGCTGGGAGTGTGTGGTGGTTGAGGGTGCTGGACCTGGAGCCTGGGCAGGAATCGTGATTCCTCCCTTCCAAGCTGACCTGGGGCAAACTGCTGAATCTCACCTGCCTCAGTTTCCTCATTGCAGAACAGGAAGTACAAGAGAACCTCCTTCAAAGGACCACTTCGATGACTCCCTGAGTCAACAAGTGTTACATAACTGTTAAAACTCTTACTTCACACTACCATAGAGACCAAAGAACAGAAAGGATTTAATTCAGTCACCAAATTGCCTAGAAATCAACACTTAGGAAACCATTACCTTAAACATGGCGCCTAAGGTTGATCTAGCTAGCTAGAGCCAGAACTACCACTAGAAATCCTCTGCTCTTTGTTTTATCCCGCGGCTTTATGGGTAACACGACCCTGTACTGTGTCCTTTATTAACATCAGGTCTCCTGGAATCCCTGGAAAGTAATACATTTTCTGGTGGAAACAGAAGCTAACAGGAAGGCTAAGTGAGGTCAAGCAGCTACTGATGGAAGTGGGGTTGCCAGACTCTGTTTAGTATTGTTGAACTGTGGAGCAACGCTATCCAACGTCCTTTTCTCCTTCTTCCTGAGATATTTGTTTTATCGTTTGTACGTGTGGGAGGGGATAACTTGAAGAAAAACAAACAGGAAGACCTTAGAGGTAAAGAAGTTACTAGTCAAGAAAAAACCCAGAAAGTATTATGTTGTTTAGCTCTCCAAAATATATCACTGAAAGGTAAAAGGATAAGGTCGTGGGAGAATCTTACTTAATATCATCAAACACACTGAATAAGCAACCATCTGATCACAAAACTGTGTGCACAAAGAATGATGCATAAGAATTTAACATTAGATGATTTCTGTCTGAGACAATAATGATATAAACAGATTAGGACATGGGCTAGGCAAATACCTATCTTAAATGAGTCTCTACAATAAGCATACACCCCCAGTGGTGAGAGCATTTAGTGGGTGCTGAGTGACGAGAGAATCACCGAGTTGTGTATCTAGTCCTCTGATTAACTAAGAATGACTTTATAAGTGGACTGAGCTTTAGCAGTTGTTTGGAAAAGAGGAACGAGAATTTGATATGCAGAATGGAGAGAAGGTTCCAGGACTTTAGGCCAGCACCAGTCATAAAGGCTATAAAAAAAGGGTGTTTATATTTTAAAATGGCATGCAAAAGCCCCCAAATAACACTGAGCAGTACAGAATCTTCTGTTTTGGAAAAGTGCATACCACATGACTCATAGTTATTTCCAAATTCAGATAGAGTGATTAGACTCAACGCCATAGGAGACCTGACAGGTGTTTCTCAGGGGTTTGGCTCCCTCCGAGCAAGCTCAGTGCATAAACACCTTCCATCACGCATCACGCGGATGGCTATCGTTGGCAAAAGGAGGAGAGAAAAGTTACTTGCTAGACTGACTCCCTTGCATGGCCCTCATAGCGCCGTGAACGCTGACTCCATCCTCACCCATCACTCCAGCCTCCTCTGTGAGCAGAAAGGCGATCAGAACAGAGCTCCTGGATGTGACCAAAGCTCCATCAAGAGCAACGGGGAAGGCCTTTCACTCTGCTGTTAGGAGGGGAGAGCGCTGCCTCCCATCATTCCCTCCCCATCTTCCCCTCTGTTATGCACGAGTACTGTGCAAACTCTTCCCGTCCCAGCGCTTGGAGAAAAGTACTTCAGCTCCACTAGTGTCTGGCTCCTCTTACTCTCCAACTTCTCTTTCTTGTCCCCTTCACCAGCTCTCCTCTTCCACCCAACCTTTAAACTCATGTGTGTCCCAATGCTCTTTGCATGCCATTCTGGTCTTTCTGGATGCTCCCCTCATCTCCTCAGAGACCTCGTATGTTCTCTTGATTTCTAACAATTGCCCATATACTGAGGACTCCCAAAATATAACAGCTCTAATCCTGGCTTCTAACTACATATAAAAAGATACTAAACATTTGTAGGTAGATTCTTAGCATCTCTCCAAGTAATCCCCAAATTACCTAAAATTGACATTTGTAGACTGAGTCCTCTTCCCTGCCTCTTCAACCCACCCTTTCTCTTAGATAATAGTATTACTATCCTTGGAGTCATCCAGAAAAAAACTAAAGATGTCTTCAGATCCTTCTTCTCCACCCACAAGCCATCAACTGTCAAGTTCTACTAAACCTATTATGATCTGACTAGATCTGTCCCTCCCATGCTCACCGGGGATAGTTCTTGCCGCCTTCTTCCTCTCATCTAGACTATATACTAGTTTCCCAGCTAGACTCTCTGCATAAGGTTGCTCCCCTCTGCAATCCATCCAGTTATGCATATGAAATACAGGTGAGATCATGTCACACCCTGTTGGGAGACAGCTCTCCAGCTATAGTCCATGTAAATTTCTTGAACAGTAGAGTAGTTCTCCCAGATGGACCATAGTAAGGTAAAGGGTGTGTCCAAAAGGTAGTGTTCCCACTGTCCAACATCTGAGAGAAAGTCAAATCTTCAGGCAGCAAAATGACTTTCAGGGGGGCCTTAGTTAGGAGGGAGACAGCCATTCCCCTTGGTCCTCACCCTCCGGGGTCTGAACTTGAGGGCCCAGGAATGGGGTGTCCACAGAGTCCTGCAGAGGCAGACTGAGGAAGGCCTGGAGTGAGCTGGTTGTGAAGGCACAGAGAAGATGTGTTCAACATCCCTTGCGAGGGAAAGCATCTAGTGCATATGATTCTGTGTACTGTTCAGTTTCCGCTGTTAAGCCTGGATTACATGGCCCAGGCAGGCCTGAGCTCTGCCTTAGAGAGTGCGTCAATGTGGAGAAAAGCCACCCTCAGAGGCTCCCATGGTAGATAGAGGGTCCTTGTGAAAAGTGAGAATCGCCAGAGAAAGCTGAATCCTGGGACATAAGACCTGGGAATACAAAGTCTAGCCACATCTCCCAGGTAGCAGATCTCCCTGTTTCCAACCTTGGAGGACTAGGATTCCTTTTATCAAGAAGCCAGCAGATCTTACGCTTCTCTACTAAGCCTGTTCAGTAGACACCAAGGCCAACATCCCTGACCCAACACCCAACATCGCTGGGCTCTCTTAGTAATCTCAAGGAATTGACAGAACATCCTCAAGGGGCTGAAAACCTGGGGCAGTTATCCTCCAGCTGCCACTTGCCATTGGTTGATGGCTGCTTCAGGGGTAGGGAGCATCAATTCTCTAAAATTTCCAGCCTTTCTTTGTGCCCTGAGAGGAAATATGGAGAAGACATCCACAACGTCTGCCACAGAATGAATTTATGCCTACTCTGGTCCTGCTTTCTTATTTATAGTTTGCTACCATAAACACCTCCTAACAAGTGCTTCAAACTCTTTGTGGAATTTAATATAAACAAAAAATTCCTATAATAATAATTTTCAACTATTATCGTGCCTACTCCTTTCTGCACACACAATTTAATGACAGAAATTCCCTCTTGTTCCCTATTATCAAATGCAAGAATCCTATAATTCCTTTCTATAAAAATGGTATGGATTTCTACTCTATTGCTGTGATTCTACAAATATTTCATTCCCCCCATCCACACTGATTTCATCCATTGACTCCCAGCTGCCACTTCTTCATTCTTTTTTAAAATCAAAGTTAAACACTGCTGAGTGGTTCATCACCACCAGGTTTCAGGATGAGGAGGAAACATATTTCTGGTTCGTCAAATTTGGATTGGATTATATAGAGGTAGGTCCCCATTAGGCCTCGTACTGTCCTCCAATTATCTGGAAAATACCTCAAAATGGCATTACTTTCAACTCTAAGCTTAAGTTAGAGTAAGAACCTTGGTATATGTGCTTTAAAATGTAAGCATTTCCCAATTACCTGGCAATTTTTCTTTTATCCTTCATTACTAAATTTAACTGAGAGCAAATGTCTTCCCCGTAGTATCTCTTGTTCCCAAGAACCTTTTGAGCTTAATGTAAGATCACAAAGCTCTAACGTGCTAAGAGCAACATGTGAATGTCTTTTTGCTGTTCTGCTGTAGTTGTCTGTAAAGATAATAAACGATCACTTTAGAAAATGCAAATGATACCAAAAACTATAAAGAAAAAAGCTTTTAAAGTCATCTTAAATCTCACTGTACAAAAAAATCACTGTAAATATTTTGATGAAGATGCCAGATATATCCATCATATAGACCTACAGTAAGTGCCAACTACTTTTCACCCAAAGCATCTTCCCATATCTTATTTTTCAGAAGACTTTAGTTGGTTAGAGTAGATTTAGGTTTATGGTAAAGTTGAGGGGGAGGGGCAGAAGTTTCCCAAATGCTCCTGGATGATAACACAAGCATCACCTTCCCCATTAGCAGCATCACTCACCAGGACGGTACCTTTCTTAATAAGGAGAAACCTACAATGAGATATCACATAATCACCCAGAGTCCACAGTCTACCTGAGGGTTCACACTTGATGTCGTACATTCTGTGAGTGTAAAAGATGTATAATGACATGTACCCACCATTATAATATCATACAGAGTGTTTTCACTGTCCTAAGAATCTTCCATGCTCTCCTATTCGTCTCTCCATCCCCTTCTGCCACCACCTCTGGCAGCATCGATCTTTTTATTGTCTTTTAATTTGTTTATGGTTTTCCTCTTCCAGAATGTCACACAGTTGGAATCAGACAGTGTATATAGCCTTCTCAGATTTGCTTCTTTCACTTAATGGCATTCATTTAAGGTTCTGCCTATATTTCAATGGTGTGATAACTCATTTCTTTTTAGCACTGAATTATAGCCCACTGTCTGCATGGACCACAGTTTATTTATCCCTCCATCTACTGAAGGACATCCTGGTTGCTTCCAAGTTTGGGCAATTATGAATAAAGCTGCTACAAACACCCAGGGCACCTGGGCGGCTCAGTTGGTTAAATGTCTGCCATCGGCTCCGGTCATGATCTCAGGGTCCTGGGATTGAGTCCCACATTCAGGCTCCCTGCTCAGCAGCGAGTCTGCTTCTCCCTCTGCCCCTCTCCCTGCTTGTCCTTTCTCTCTCTCTTTCTCTCTCTCTCTCTCAAATAAATAAAATCTTTAAAAGAAAAAGAGCTGCTATAAACATCCATGTGTAGGTTGTAGCGTGAATATAAGCCATCCATAATTTTAAAAAGTTACTATTTGTTTTTATAGCAATTAATACTAAAGTTACCATTTAGTCATCGTATCTTATAAAAATGAATGTGCAATCTTAAAAAAAATGAATATGCATCCTAGCTAACTTAAAAGTAAACTAGTAGCATCAGCATATATTCCTGTGAAAGCAAGATTTCCGTGGAAAATCACCTCTGTGATTTTCTCACTCACTTGAATCTTAGGGACTGCTCTATCCACCCCCAGCCCCCACCCTCCGTCCCCCACCCCCATCCCCGTCCCCGCCTCCAAGCTCAGGTTGGTCTTCCTTCCTCACCAAAAAAAAAAAAAGCCTCTTATACAAACAACCTGTCCATCCAAAATCTTTTCCAGATAAACATGTGTTTCCTGCCGAGAACTAACAAGAACCTTGCCCCAGAGCTTGGCTTATTCCATTTCTCTTTCAACGTTTTCGCCCTCTTTTCCACGAGTAGATTTCTGAGGTCTCTTCTAAGTCTCAACTTCTGATTTTATGAGTTTTAGAAAAACCTTACAGGATATTAGCCATGAGGAATATGATGCCTAATCAGTTCCTTCTCCAGCTACATGGCTAGAATGAAAGCACTGCTGCCTTCCTCATGCTGCTGACTCAACACGATTATTAAAACCATGGCACCATTGCTCATTATAAGCCGACTAATTCCAAACCTAGCGCTGAAGGTAAAATATCTATCACATAGCCAAATCTCCTACAACACTAACACCAGGGCTTTGAATCTCAGCCAGCACTTTATGATAGTTTAAAAAAAAAAAAAAAAGGGCAGGAGCCAGCTGCTTTAATCAAATGTCACGTATATCGTATGGTCACTTCCTGTCAGAAGCCAGCAATTTAGAAGTGTGTATCTTGGCTACCAGGTTGGCTTTTCTGTTTGTTTGCTTTTTGACAATTACATTATGCCTTAAGTTGGGTGGGAACAAAATAAAATTTAAAAGAGATAAAGAAATTAAATTTTTAAAAACAGTATAAATGAAGACTTGGTACTGACAGGGATTGAAACCTCTGATGAAAGTACATTTTGGGGTTAGCAATGAATCCCATCTTTTATGATGCAGTGTCGTCATCCCTGTGCTTCCAGAAAGAGAACATTCCACTAGTCAAGGACCAATGAGTTCTCTTTTCTTAAATCCATTCAAACGGTTCTTTCTTGACTACGGTGAATAACCCAGCCTATATTGTGAGTACGAGTTCATACTTTACCAGGAAAGGCAGAGATGTATGTGAGAATTCTTCAAAAGGTGTGACAAACGCCTCCAACCCCAGAAGTACTAAATACCAGCTCAACACCCCACACCAACAAAAGTCTGCATACTGTAGTTGGAATTCAGAGGCTTATGTCATAATCTAATAAGGGTACAGTTTAAACACACAACAGCTCAACACACTACTAGGACTCCCACAAAAAACTGAACAGGGCTCTCAGCCCTCAGCTGTCATTAATTCACAAATCACTTTTGGGACAAGGAGGCATTCTGGTCAACTCTGGGGATTAAACAGCAGGCCATCTTTTGCGATGACGTCAGTCCTCAGTCCCCATATGGGCTCTAAGCACACTCAAACCTTTCTTCCTTTTCCAGCATATGCTTATTAACCAGCAGGTCTCCAACCTTTATCAAGTGCTGGACACTGCAATGGGAATTAGGGGTACAGTGGTGAATGAGGTATGGTAACGTCTTCAACTGTGTGATGCTGGAGGAAGGCTGTGAACAATTGTTACTATGCAGAGTAGAAACTTCCATGGGAGTGTGGATGGGCAGACGCCTTACCTAGACGTGGGGGAGTCAGAGATGGCCCCTCTGAAGCAGTACAGTAAAGCTCTAACCTTCAGAACAAGTGAAGAAGAGGTGAATGAGGAAAAATGGGGAAGAATGTCACAAGAAGAGGAAGCCACAAGAAGAGGAAGCCCAGTGTCCAGAGTTAAAAGAATACAAGACTCAAGGAACTCCTAATATTCACCTCCCGACCTGGTCACCCGAACACCTAGTAGCTGCCTCAGCATCATCAAATACTTGCCCAATGTCTACTACTTACCAGAGCCAAGAACACAACAGAGGAGGGGTAAGAGTACTCAAGAAGGTTCTTGAATCGCTTATTGCTATGCTGGGGTCCAGGAAGAAACTACGGGAAGAAACTCCCATTTGTTTGTTTCTCATACTCTTCATTTCAATTCTGTGACACTTTATAGTGTTGATAACATACACTATTTCATATATTATATAAATAATATTTTATACACTATTATATACAATATATTACACAATATTTATATTATGAATTAATTGATAATATAAGAGTACTGCATATATGTAACATTTATAAGAAAACATACATATATTTGGGGTGCAAGCTCAGCTATTGTTCACTGACCTCTGCAGGATCCAAAAAAGTTCAGAGGCCATGACCTAGATGGATTTACATTCTAGTTGGAGAAACAAGCTACATGGAGATGAAAGGCACCAAGGCTAAGGGCTATCTATAAGTGTTAGAGGAGCAAAGGGCAGGAAAAGATACCTGAGGGCTGGGGTGGTCGGAGAAGGCTCCATGGCAGAGATGGCATTTGATTTAGGCCTTGACAGAGGAATAGATCTCAGACCAAGTCAAGTAGATAAGCCTGAAAAGAATGACCTAAGCCCAGGTATATAGGTGCTGGGAAGCAATGAGAAAACCACCTTCTCTAACACAAACGATTCCTACTGAGTAGCAGAACAGGTGACGGGGACCGGAGTGGACACAAAGGTAGGCAGGCCAGCGGGCATCTCCAGTATCGCGCTAAGAAATTGCACTTTATCTTGCCAGAAGGACGGACCCTGGTATAGGCATGTACTCCTTCTGTGTTCAGTGGCAAGCCTTCTATAGAAATGGAAGAAAACTGAGCTAAATGCACAGTGAAGGTGTTTCTCATTTTTAAGTGTCTATGTTACCACTGAAAACAGTTTTCAAGAATGAGGGCAAAAGAAAGATATTTCAGAAAACTGAAATTGCTCACCACCAAATACCTTCACTAAATGACTTTTAAAGCATTTATTATTTTTTTAAGATTGTATTTATGTGAGAGAGAGAGCATGAACAGTGGGGAGGGGCAGAGGGACAGAGAGAAGCAGACACCCCCCTGAGCAGGGAGCTCCACATGGGGCTTGATCCCAGGACCCTGAGATCATGACCTGAGCAGAAGGAAGTAATCAACTGAGCCACCCAGGCACCCCTTAAAGCATGTACTTTGAAGAGGAAAATGATCCTCTAGGGAAGGTCTGAGCAACAGAAGAAAATGTGAGTAAAAAAAAAAATTATAAACATTTAGGTAAATATAAACAAACAACTATGGAATAAGTAATAATGTCTAGTTAATGGAGCTTCGAAAGAAAAATAAAAAGACATCTAAAATATCAACCAATTGTACATAAGCCAGGAGAAAGGTGAGTAGAAAGAAAGCATTCTAAGATCCTTATTTGCTCATTAGGATCTTAAACCATTTTTGCATTCCCACCAAGAATATGAAAAGTCCAGTGTCCCACGTTCTCATGAACATTTAGTGTTGTCAGTCTCTTCAATTTTAGACATTCTAGTGGTATCTTATTGTGGTTTAAATTTGCATTTTTCTACTGCCTAAAAATGTTGAGCATGTTTTCATGCTTATTGGCCATTAATATTTTTTCTTTTGGAAAAAAAAATCTATTCAAATCCTTTGCCCATTTTTTAAAAGCTGTCTTCCATTTGTACTCTATCTTTCTGATATAGCTGTTCATTTTTGGAAGGAAGTTAGCAACTGTTTTTCCTATTAAGAAAAGAAACATACTTCTCTACTATTCATTACATGGGATTCACCTGAGAACCCTCATCAAGACTGTGTCCAAACTGAGGAAGACAAGGAAGGTTTCAGAAAGGCTATGGTTCATTTTTACCTTTTATACCTACATATCGGTGGAGAAGGGTGTTGGTGGGGGGAGCAGGTGTCAAGAAATACGCAGACTTACGTTTTAAAATTCCATGCATATAGTATTATTCTGGCCAGCAAGCACAGAAAATCACATTTTTGCCAAGTCTTTTTATACCATTTTTAGCTGAGTAAGATAATCCAGTTAAATTTCAATATTTTAAAATTTTAATAAAATTATTTAATAAATAATTTTTAAATAAAATTATTTATTTTAATAAAATAATCCAAATTACAATGATTCTACTTCATCTCCATTTACAATTTCTAGCATCCACCACAGAAATATTTTTTCTGGCCTCTCTAGAATGGGTCTGGTTAACATCACTGTCAATTTCTTTATTAACTGAAACCCATTTGGTTTTAGCAACTGCCACAACAATTAGTCAACTATGGCAAAATCCAGGGAACACATATTCCGGAATTCCCCGAGGCTCTGAGAGCATCAACTATGGGTGTGACTGCTCGCCTTCTTCATTTGGTAGTAGTATCCTTAGCTACTGTATGGATTAAAAAATAAATAAATAAAACCTGAAATCCACCTTTGATCACAAGATTAAAAACAATGGATGAGAGTGTGCCCTCTACCTGCAAAGCATTTATCAACCTTCAGCATTTGCCCTTGAGAAACATAGTTTGGACTCAGTTCTACAGGTTTCTCTTTGAGCTGTTGCCCAAAGCTTACAACTTAGTTCCTTAATGTGACATAGTAACTGATGAAAGAGGACTAAAGAGCCTCTATGCTCTTTCTGGCGCCCAAGTTTACTTTTTCTCAGTTTCCTATTTGTAGCGCTTGAGAAGATAGGAGCCAGTTTCACTTGATCTGTAAGGAATGAAGCTTTTCATGTTGTCCTCTCTTCTCCACATTGACTGGAAACTCAGTGTAAAACTTAGGACTTCTCTATAACAATTAAGAGACAATTCCCTCTTGCTTTAATTTTGCTTCCTTTAAGAACTATTTTTAACCTTTGACCTTGAACATGCAACAGGAAATAAGGGGGGGGATGTAAACAATGGCATTCAGAATTCTTTAAACTGTCTGTGCAAAAAAGGGAAAACTGTTACTGAAATTTTCATCCAAGTCCTCTCCAAAAAACGGGGATTTTAAAGAGATATTTGGGGGAATAGGCTAACTAGAAAAACATTTTTTTTTAACTTTTTAGGCAATAGTTGAATCTCAGATTCAATCAAACCAGTGGGGAATGTTTTCTGTTATCAATAGACACAGAAATTTTCACTTTCCCTAAATAAGAGCTCCCGCTAACACATGTGAAGCATTTTGGGTAGTGAGGAGCAGGTTTAATGATCAATTCGTAGAAATAAAATAAAGTAGATCAATTCTCAAATGACCTGTTTTGATAAGGGCCTACGACAAATAGCTGTGACCTCAAATCAGAGAAGAAACAGGCTCAGTAACTCTCAGCATCTGGCGGAGACTGGTAACAAGGTGGAGATTCTGAGAGGAGAGCTTTGTCTCTGCTTCTCCAAGTGCCCACATTTCCGCATTAATTCCACTTTAGGAATCCACTGCATTCCTAAAGTAGTAACTCATAAGAGATGAAAGAGTTGAATTTCCTCAAACAAAACTTTCCACGTTTTCTGGTAGTTGTATGAGAAAATTCCTCTGCGAACACAAGAACGGGTACTTCAGCCTCCTACTAGAAGTGTAGGTGAAAGACTGAACAGAGAAACTATTTTTATAAGCTCCAGCTTCTTACTTAAAACTATATGGATAATAATAAAAGGAGGCGTTCCTCTTCCAGTATTTGTGGCAAACTCTAAACAAAAACAAGCCATTACGGGAGGCCTTTTGGACATCCTTGGGGCAAAATTACCATCTAAGATGATAAAGGAATGACCCAGGATCAAAGGGTTATTAAGAAGAGACACCTTTGATGAAAACATTCTGAGCAAGGCTGTTTGCCTGGGCTTGTGAAAGCTACGAACCTGGCCTCAGCCACGACAGGGGCAGGATGAACTGAACCCTTTATTCTAGATCACGTGTCTCGTGACTTGAGCCCTGTGTTGTGGGTTTTTTTTTTATTAATAAACAAGGAAATCACAGTTCTGATTTTTTTTTTCATGTTTTCGTTGAAGGCACCGGTAGACGCATTGCACAAGAGGGAGTGTGACAGCTTGGTAGTGTGTGTGGGGCACGCGCACTCGGAACAGGCATAGACATGAAAACATTCCTCCCTGTGAAGACGCCAAACGAAACTGTCCCAGGATGCACCTTGGTCTGCTTTCCACCGACCTGGAACTCGAGTGTGTGATCAGCGCATTCCACACCGGGCAGAGCACAGTCCTCACTCTGAGATTCAGAAATGCAGGACTTGGGTGAAGAAAGTGAATGGAGCTGGGAGTAAGGACAACACAGACTCTTAATCAGGTGGAGTGGCCCAAGACCAGGTATCTCACAGCCACATATTTCAGCCTTATTACAACCCAGACTTTTGCTGAAGGTCCTCTGGAGCCCAGACTGACATCCCCTTCCACGTTTCCCACTCTTGTCCCCCACCTCGACACAGTCCTACCCACTCTGGGCCCTTCCTCCTGCGGGACTCCGCCCAGGTCCCCTCCCTCAGCAGGAACGGCTTCTCATCTTCCCCACCCGGAGCTGCCTGCCCACTCCTCCCGCACACAGCTCTCTGGCTTTTCCTTCTCCATTACTGCGCCCAGTTCCAACGCTGGTCCGGACGCAGCCCTTCACGGAACCTTCATAAGCTTGCATAGTTCTTCCATTGCCTGGGTATTATTGCCTTCTATCTCTAGTAGAATAACTTTCTTAGTGTGAGATTTTGCAGTTTTATATCCTCCCAGGATCCGTCATAATGAGCATCTAACCCCCATGAGCGATATCCTTGCAAATTATAGGAGTATACAACTGAAAATTATAAATTCAATTTAAGGATGCCTTGTTCCCATTTCTAGGGATCTAGAATGCTATGATTCAATGGGACTGCCTGCTTCTCAGAGGCCATCTCATCGTGGCAGCTGCATTGTAGTGACCTTTCTTTTTTTTTCTTTTTCCTTTTGGTAGTCATCTTTAAAAGGGCCTGGCCATGGACTCATTTGTGAGTGTTCACTTAGGCTCCAACACAATTTATATACATAGATTTGGGCAACTTCATTCACTTATTAAACTTTTCCAAATGAAATCAGAGTATCTGGGGGTGGGGACCAAAAATCTGCACTTTAAATTCTAAGAACCAGTGGTCCAGCAGGAAGGGCACATAAATAGTTAAAATGCAAAAGCAGTAGTCCTCTTATCTCTAGTCTGCTTGTCTAGGGAGCTGTGAGACCAGAGCAGGGAGTCCGGATGGTGCGGAAAAATCCACAGCACTCTCGGAGGAGGTGATGCCTGGACTGAACCTACAGCCTGAGCAGCAGTGTGCCAGGGGACCTGAGAAGCCGAACAAACACCCAGGGGAAGTCTTTTCTAGTCATTCACACTCCGCCAAGCTCCTAGTTAAAAACCATTCAGTGGCTGCCTTCAGGCTTCAGGGCGCATGCGCAACCACAGCAGGCCCAGCCCCCACCATCACCGTAGCACTCATCCATCCCCGCTGGGCCCTGGGGTCCGTGCCTGCCCTCCTGTCTGCCTTCCTCTCCTCTCCTTACTCTCTTGGCCTACTCCCCAACCCAAAGAACGTCAGGACTTGCTTTACTGACCCTTATTCAAGTCAGGGTTGGACTGTCCTCCTAATAGTATCCCCAGCACCAACAGCAAAGGTTGTATCACAGAGACTCACATCTACCTGTTTAGACTGTGAACTAGGGGTGTGTGCACGGTGGGGGGGCTGGAGGTGTATCCCCAGTGCCCAGTATATAAGAAGCACTAGATTAGTGAATGGATTGAATCCTGCTCATATGAAAATGTTAACAGAAGTGTAAAAGAGCGTGCCAGATTCAGGTACCTACAGGTAGTTTACTACTGCTAAGCCACAGTGAGTAAGACTGACTAGGAAGAGATGAGATTTCAGAGGAAGGTTCGTGCCAAACCTGTACGGGAAGAAGGACCATGACCTTCACAGATCCTAGGAAGGCACTGAAAGGGTTCATAGGGAGGAGCTGTGTTATGAGATTCCGCAAGTTCTCTAAAGATAAGGCCAAGAGAAACCTAGGTCCAGGGATGCTTTGCCATGATTAAGTGGAGAATACACGTAAGAAAAGGGGCACCTGGGTGGCTCAGTTGTTAAGTGTCTGCCTTTGGCTCGGGTCATGATCCCAGGGTCCTGGGATCGAGCCCCACGTCAGACTTCCTGCTCAGCTGGGAGGCCTGCTTCTCCCTCTCCCATTCCCCCTGCTTGTGTTCCCACTCTTGCTATCTCTCTATCAAATAAATAAATAAAATCTTAAAAAAAAAAGAATACATGTAGGAATGATGTAATACATTATAAAGTTCTGTGTAAAGGTGAGACTATCTTGCGCAAGTCCTAGCTATGAAACCTATCAATCTTAAAGTGTTTAAATTCTAGATCCCTAAAACTGGTTGTACATTTTGGTGATAAAAGGTGACAGAAGGGCAGACATCAGGAAATGCAACCAGTTATTAGGGATGGTGGGGGAACAGAGCATCCTGGGAAGCCTTCCCTTTCCAGAACACACCAGTTTTGTCCCTGGGACACTCATAAAACCACCTACTAGGTACTGTCTACTAGAAACTGGTCTATCAGTGCTAAACTTTGTGGATCCCATTTGTAGCTCAATGCTTTGTGTACTTATCTGATGGCAATAATCCACACCAGAGACTGAAGTCACTCAAATTGATTTCACACTTTATGCAAAGAACAGAAAACTTTTTTCCAAATATTCTTACAGCAAGCTTTCCCATCACAGGCCAGAGGGTGTTGCGTGAGAAGTCTCTGGTCACTTACCCCAGTTCAAACCCAAGTTCAAACCCAAGTTGTCCCCCTGAGCTCCTGCCCTCTAGTCCATGGAGGCAGTGACAGGAAGAGGAGGGGGACAGAGCGGTGTTGCAGCCACAGCCGGCTCTTATCAGCATCTTCCAGGAATTCTGAGCACACCTCTGAGGGACTCCTGAGGCATTTGTGGTATCGGGTTTCTCAGAAGGGCTGGAGATCCGCAGATGGACAGAGAGATAAAATGAGTTCTGTTCACTCCTTTGTTCCCAAGGCTAACTGAAGCAATCATGTGATCTTTGGGGGAAATGAAACATTTTTCTAAGTGCCAAGAGACCATCGCAAGCAGCCAAACAGATCACTAGGACAAGGGGTGGGTCCTCAAGTAGGGCATATGATCTCCGCCAATTTAACGCTAGACTCCAGCTCTGACATGGGATGGGGTTAGAAAGCTGAGCCCTCTAGGCAGCCTGTTCCCTCCCTCCCTCCCTGAGCCCTGCATCTTCCCACACGTGAGAGTGACTCACTAAGCAGTATTGTTCTTTATACTGTTGCCCACATACCTGGGGTACAGAGTCTGCCTGCGGGACAGGCTTTACCAGCCCGGGTTCCTGAGGCAAATGGAAGAGTGGCACGTGGCAAGCTCCCAGGAACCCTCCCAACCCCCACTCACCAAACAATGTTGAGCGTGGCAGGGGAGAGGAGGCCACATGGTGCTTCCCGAAGGAGAGGCAAGGTCACCCACTCACGTATATACAGAAGCACACATTACTCCCCAAGTGTGAAAGGCAGGCATGGTCAAATCCATGCACTGACTTTGAAGCAACGATGGTCCAAACTGGGATTCAGCTGGAGTCTGGCTGGAAGAGGCTGCAGGCACTAGGTCATGTTTCCAGCCCTCCCTGAGCAGAGCCAGTCGTCGTGAGTCTCCCAGCAGCTGGCGTTCACCCAGCAAAGGTGACTTCCATCCCTGGGCTGATGGCCACAGGCCTTCAGCTCGTGTTTGTCAAAACAGGACACACTGCAGCAGCTAAATCCCAGAAGCGAGGTGGACCTCACCCAGACGCCTCGCTCCCCTTATTCTACCATCCAAGCAGACCAACAAAGTAGACCTACATACACGTACAAACTCTTCAGAGTATGTGTGGGTTCAAAATACCTGTGGGTTTGTCTAATTTTAGGGCCCCCCCCCTTTTTTTTGCTTTATTTATAACCAGTTCCCTGTGTTCCAGGCTTTAAAAATGACAGCCTAGCCCTCTGGGATGGCACATCGGGGTAGGTCAGAACTCCACACCAGTTCCTCAAATGGTAAAGGCCAGGGGCCCTGCACAGGGTTCTAAGGGAGTTTAATCTCACTTCCAAAACATCACTTCCTTCTCTTGAAAAAATCAGTTTTACGTATTGTACTGCCTCGGTCCTTCGCCAGGTCTGATTTTGCCCCTGCGGACATTTGGCAATGTCTGGGGACATTTTTTGTTTGTCATAGCTGGGGCGGGGTAGGGCGGTTTGCCAGTGGCACTTGGAGCTTAGAAACCAGGGGGGGCTGCTAAGCACCCGACAAGGCTCAGCACTGTCCCCATGACAGCAGTCATCCAACGCAGAAGGTCAACCCTGCTGCTTAAGAAACCCTGCAGTATTTGGATCCCATAGATTTCATTTGGGGGGAAAAAGGTATTTTGTTGCTCAAAAATAAGCTTGAAAACTTCTGCTCTAGGACCCAAACTATTCAACAACACGATAAAGACTCTTTTGTATTGAGCTTCAAAGTCCTAAGATTGTACAGATTTTCACATCAGACATTTGCTTTTAAATACCCATAACAGTTCTCACTGCTATAAAGAGCCAAGGCCCCATCTTTTTTTCCTACTAAGCCCCGGGTGGGAACGGAGGAGCCCCAGCCACCCCGCAGGACCTAACGCGAGCCTCCTACTGCGCCAGGGTAGAATCTAAATAACTTCAACCAGAGCGGGGAAGATCAGATGGAGCCAGAGGGTTTATCCTGATGGGAAGCCACGGGTGTTGGCTGCACGGCAATCAGCTCTCATCGGTCCGGCAGAGAGCCAGAGGTTAAATATATTGCTCCTTTTAGGAAGGAAAGTGAACAATGGCCTCTTCATTTGAAACCACAATGGGAATTTAGGAAGGGGCAGAGCATAATTCCCAGGATGGAAAATGGCTTGGGCTCCTGGGCTGCAGTCACTGCTCCTGTGGGACAGACTTCAAGAGGTACTCAGTCGGTGCTGGTCAACTAATTACTCATTCCTGTGCAAAACAAAGGGACTAAGTGGCACCTTCTGATACCAAGCAGAGGAATAATCCCGATGCTCCGGTCAGGGAAATGAACACAGCTGTCTATCCTATCATGAAGGCTTCCTGATACTCTGAGGGTCTCCGGCGCATCTCTCAACAAACCAAAGTGACAGCCCACGGTTAGGCTAATCCTCCCAGATATAAAGACAGAACCCATGTGACATGTCAGTCATGGCCCTCTCTCTAAGCCTTGCTTCACTGTCCATCCCACTATCTGCCCTAAGGCCAGCAGGAGGTGGCCTTCCTACAAGAGACCCTCCAGGCTTCTTGTGCACTCATCACTACATGCCATGGCTAACTGTGCTTACGTGACTACCCTCCTCTCCAGGCTGAGAGCTTTTTCTTTTTTTAAGATTTTATTTATTTATTTATTTATTTGACAAACAGAGATCACAAGCAGGCAGAGAGGCAGGCAGAGAGAGGAGGAAGCAGGCTCCCCGCTGAGCAGAGAGCCCAATGTGGGGCTCGATCCCAGGACCCCGGGATCATGACCCGAGCTGAAGGTAGAGGCCTTAACCCACTGAGCCACCCAGGCACCCCAGCTGTGAGCTTTTTCAGAGTAGACTGTGTTCTGCTGCCTGGCACACCAGGGACTTAATATTTGATGGATGCATGAATGAGCTTGGCCTGTCAGACATGCATCAGGTTTCCCAAAGTATGGGCCCCCCTAAACTCTGTTGGGCAGGCCAGACCCTCCCATACGCTGTACGTGCAGCTGGCAGTGTGTGAACGTAAGCGCAGAACTCGCTTCAGTAAACAAAAATGAGGAACAGGATAGACCTGTGCAGATGTTAGATCTTTCTCCGGGAACCATTGCATATGTAAAACAATTGGAGGGTGGAGAAATTCAATAAACAGCTGCCCTTTGAGGTGGCAAAAGACACACTCTCCCTTTTCAAGTGTAATCAGCGGGTCGGATGACCTTGCCTCAACCCTTTTCAGCAGAGAAACAACCCTGGTGTGGCTTCCTCATCAGTCCTTAGAAGCATCCACTAAAAAAAAAAAAAAAAAAAAAAAAAAAAAGCCCTCACACACAATAAACTGCAAGCACAAATACACTTTCAACCTAGATGCTTTAATTATCAAGTCTTAGAAGATAAAGATTCAGGGGCACCTGGGTGGCTCAGTCAGTTGAGCAACCAACTCTTCATTTCAGCTCAGGTCATGATCTCAGGGGCATGGGATCGAGCCCAATGTTGGGTTGTACACTCAGCGGGGAGTCTGCTTGAGATTCTCTCTCTCTATCCCTCTGCTCGCGCTCTCTCGCTCTTTCTAAAATACATAAATATTTAAAAAGAAAAGAAAATGATTCAATCACACTATAGGTTTGGTTTTTTTTTTTCTTTTCTTTTCTTTTTAAGAAAACTGGCTGGCTCCTGGGACCATTCCCAAGTTGTGGGTCCAGAACTGCTGGGCTGCACACCTTATAAGGAAAGATGACTCCACAGGTACCATCTAAGAGTATAAAATATGTCTAACATATACACAATTAGTGTTTAGATACTTCTGTGAATTTTTTTTAATCCAATTACAGACTTCACTGAATTCATCAAATTTTGCCATTAAGTATATTAGTAGTCCCAAGAGACACGGTGTCAAAATGGCTACACTTACACAAGACTGCGAAATGTGGTAAAGACCTTCATAATCAACCTAGTGTTAGAAACCACTAAGCCAGCCCACTGAAAGCGTTCCCTCCACTGTGCTGTACCAACAGCCCTAGAAATAAGGCTCTTTTGGTTCAACTGAGATCAGGAAAGATTGCCAAAAAAAGGACACTATTGGGTATTCTACTGGGTAAAACGGTCTGGGATGCAGACAACAGAGGGCAAGCTTTTTCAAGTAAGTCCACTCTGAGGACCAGTTTCACCTTGAGAGACTGCAGCTGCAATCACGGACTAATGAAAGGGTTGAATCCACATGCTATCCTGGACCCCAGCCCCTCCTTTTCAGGTACTAGGACTATTGAAAGGGAGAAGACAGGAGAAAGACAGAATTTCAGAGCCCTCATAAATGTCATATAGAACTAGGTCCCTTTGATTTTCTAAGTGTAACAAGCGGTGGGGTAGGAACTTTCCTCTCATCCCGGAATGATAGCTGAGGAGAAAAGGCACTAAGAAGCTGTAATCTAAGTTCCGAAAGCCCCCGGTCATCAAGGCTTCCTGGAGACAGTACCTCTACCCCACAACACACCAGTTCTGTACCACTCCCCCAAAGTCAGAACAAGTCTGAAAAGGGGGTGTCAGCATTAGAGGTGGTGCAAGACTATTCCCTCCCCAACCTGAAGCTGGGGAGAAGAAGCTCCAAGAAAATCACTCTTGGGGGACAGGCAGGGAGGAGGAAAGGAAAGGAAGGGAAAGTGAGAAGGAGGGGAGGGTAAGCTAGATCTCAGGACAAGACTTCACCCTCCTGGAAAGGGGTCAAAGGTACAAAGTTCCAGTTACATAATAAATAAGGTATTTAAATGTAATATACAGCATCATGACTATAATTAATACTGTTCTGCATATCTGGAAGTGGCTGAGTAGATCTTAAAAGTTTTCATCACAAGAAAAAAATAAGGCAACAGATGTTAACTAGACTTACTGTATTTCACAATATCATATCATTATATTGTACATCTGAAACCCATATCACGTTATATGTCAATTATACCTTAAAAAATCAAACTAGGGACGCCTGGGTGGCTCAGTTGGTTAAGCGACTGCCTTCGGCTCAGGTCATGATCCCAGCGATCCTGGGATCGAGTCCCACATCGGGCTCCTTGCTCAGCAGGGAGCCTGCTTCTCCCTCTGCCTGCCACTCTGTCTGCCTGTGCTCGCTCTCTCTCCCTCTCTGACAAATAAATAAATTTAAAAAAAAAAAATCAAACTAGGGACGCCTGGGTGGCTCAGTTGGTTGGACGACTGCCTTCGGCTCAGGTCATGATCCGGGAGTTCCGGGATCGAGTCCCGCATCAGGCTCCCAGCTCCACGGGGAGTCTGCTTCTCCCTCTGACCTTCTCCTCGCTCATGCTCTCTCTCACTGTCTCTCTCTCAAATAAATAAATAAAATCTTTAAAAAAAAATCAAACTAATATCATATATGTCAATTATTTCCTAAAAAAAGAAGAGACTTTCCCCTCTTCTTCACTCCAAGCAGCTGGGCCACAGCTGGGGCAGGTGAGCCAAGGAGGTCTCAACGGAATGTGACTTAAGTTTTCAAAATGAACATGATTCAGTCTAAATCACTACATGAGATTGCCCATCAACTGATGAATAAACAAAATGTGGTATTTACACACAGTGGAATATTATTCCACCTTAAAAAGGAAGTTCTGACACAAGTAAACCTTGAGGCCATCATGCTGAATGAAACAAGACAGTTTCACAAAGATAATGCTGTATGATTCCACTCATAAGATTCTCAGGGTAGTCAGATTTACAGACAGAAAGAATGGTGGCTGCTAGGGAGCAGGGGAAGTGGGGATGGGAATATATTATTTAAGGCATAGAGTTTTGGTTTTATAAGAATTCTATTCAGTTTCAAAAAGAGCTCTGGAGATGGATGGTGGTGGCCGTTGTACAACAAAGCAAATATAATAAATACCACTGAAATGTACACTTAAAATGGTTAAGATGGTAAATTTTTATGTTATATGTATTTTACCACAGTTCAAGAGAACTTAAAAATTCTGAAGGTAGTGACAGATGTGTTAATTAACTAGGTGGTAGGAACCCCTGACAATGTAGATGTATACCAGATCACTGTGATGCAGACTTTAAACATCTTGCAATTTGGTCAACTGTACCTCAATGAAGCAGGAAGAAAAAAAAGAAACCTGAAGGTAACAAGATAGTTACAGATTTGGCCCAATATAGTGTAAAGGAATCCACTACCCAAAGGGAAAGAAGATTTCACATAATATAATATAAAGTAAGTGCTGTTAAAAGATTTCCTATAAACATTCCCAGCAAGAATCCTCATTAAATGGATTCCATATCCTCATCTGTTATTGGCTAACCCCGCCCCCTAGCTCTCCTTCTGGCTGGAAAAAAAAAGTCTGGATAAAACCTCTTCCAAAAATACCATTTCTCACATAATGTCAAAGTCGGAGGGTTGGAGGTTCTGCAGATGCTTGTTAAAGTGGGAAATGGTTGGAACCGCTTCTCCTACCTTCTCTGGGCCTCACTTTATACCCTCACATACCAGCGTGTGGAGTGTTGGCACACAGAGTTACACAACAGAACGCTAACTTCAGATTGCTCGTGCTTTGGTTGAGGAGACAAAACACACAGGTGGAGGAACTGTGTGGGGTTCAAACTTGGGTGTCCAGGAGAAGAGAGGTAGCAATGAGAGAAATGGAGTATGCAGAAGGGACTGATCGGAGATGAAAATGATGACTGGGGTTGGAGCTGTAGGTGTTTGAAAGATACAGCAGAACCAGGGTTCATGGGAAGAAATGAGTGCAAAGGTAATAACTGACAGTCTCTCTGAAGATTAAAGACCTTCTGAGGATGGCGGTCTACTTTTAAGACCTAGAATGAGCAACAGGGGCCCATTGAGGACATAGAGGAAGGACAAAGAGATGGGAGGATCAGAGTAGTGCAGCATCTCACAGCAGGGGATGCTTTTCATCATCATATTCAACAAAACATGGGAAGAGAAGATGCACCTGTTTGCGCATTCAAAGAACGAATGGACACCAAGGTGGGAGTGCCCAGCATATGGCTGGATACAGGTAGCTGATACTCATGAGAGAGATCGAGGCTGCAGATGTGGATGTGGGGGTAGAGAGCAACAGGCAGAGCGAAATCCCCAGGTGAAAACAGATCCTCAGGGATGTGAGTGGGGACACCAGTAGGCTGAACACTGACCCTGAGAATACAAACTGGAAGGAGAGGGAGAGAAGCCCAAAGATGCAAAGAAGAACGAGTCAAGGGGATCCAAAGATGATCAGTAGACTTCAGAAGTCACAAAGTACAGGGCCGTGAGGTGCAGGGAGTGATAAGCCTTATTGTATGCACCGGAGATGTCCGGTAAGATGATGACCGAAAGCTGCTGACTGGGCGTGGCACTACAGATACCCCCGGTGACTTCATCAAGAGCTACTTGAGTAGAATGATGGCGAAGGAAGTCAGAAAGCTGTGGTAAGAGCTGGAGGAGAAAACAGAAGGCAAAGAAGTGGAGAGAGTACACAGACTATGCTCTCAAGATATTTGGATGAAAGAGAGGAAATGGATTGGAATTACCCTTGAAGGTGCTGGAGGACTCTAAGGGTGAGGAAGCTTGGCATGTTTATAGGTTGGGAAAAGCAACCAAGAGTAAGGGAAATGGAGAAGTTAGAAGTAGGGAAAGCACAGGTCTTTGGCAAAAGGACAACTATCCTCTGCGACAGAGGCTAAGGGATGAGAATGGGTGGGAGTGTAGATAAGGTCAGGAGCAGGATGTAGTTCTCACTCACCTCTGTGGGGATCTGTTTTTGGGAGCCTAGCTGGTTTTGTTGGTAGAGCATGTGGCTATTGATCTCAGGGTCATGAGTTCGAGTCCCACGTCCCTTTCAAGACAGAAATCTTACTTAAAAAATTTTTTTCTAAATATAGGGATGTTTTCATCTGGGGACTTCACTCTGCCTGTGGCCTGTACTCCTACATCTAGGTCTATAGCCCAGATCCCCTATTCTCTCTTTCCATCTCTCTCACGCCAGGGAGGTCACACCTGATATGATTATCTTGATTACATAGGAAGCAAACCACCTGCTTAGAATGAAGACACAGGGCAAAGTGGGGACTTAAAAATAATAGTGAAGTGGGACACCTAGGTGGCTCAGTCAGTTGGGCTGCTGCCTTCGGCTTAGGTCGTGATCCCAGGGTCCTGGGATCGAGCCCCACGTAGGGCTTCCTTGTTCAGCGGAGAGCCTGCTTCTCTCTCTGCCTCTGCCTGCCACTCTTCCTACTTATGCTTTCTCTCTGACAAATAAATAAATAAAATCTAAAAAAAATAATAGTGAAGTTTAGTCATCATTGAAGGGAATGAGAGAAGGAACTGTAGGTGTTGAGGACCACCACTCAGAATTCAGAGTGGTGATTTATGGTCTCAGAAGGAGATAAGCAGAACCAAATACAGCAGCAAGGTCACCGTGGAACCTTGCTGAGAAAGGCCTGGTGCATTTTGTACTTAGGAGGTATTTGAACAAGAGAGACTCAGAGACTGAGAAGAAAGGGATTGGTGAGGAGTAAATACAGAGTATTTGTCAAGATGCTCCGATACAAAAGAAGGAAAGAAATGGGATGGTGGCCAAGGATCAAGTGAAAAAAATTTTTTTTCCATCAACATCACCAAAGGAGAAGCAACCAAGGGAGACTCAGGGACTGCACAAGGTGTAAGTCAGACAAGTGAGAAAGCAAGAATATGTTAAAAGGGCAGAGAAAATGGATCTGCCCAGGAACAGGTTATATGTGAGAAGAGAGGGTTCCCCGGCAACCAGCGGAAAGACAGACAGGAGATGGCCATACAAGGAACAGGGGATATATACAGATGGGCGCCATTGCAGGATTTTTCTCAGCAGACTATAGAACCAGAATTTGGATGAGGAAAAAGGATGGGCTTATAGGTATGAAGGTTTTGAAGTGCCTGAAAAATGCACAAGAAGCAAAGTAAGACTTTTACTGGGTCCCTGGGTATGCAGAGAAGACATACACCAATGCATCCAGCAGCATTCTTTGTCCTAGGAGCAGCATTGTGGGATACTGCTCAGGTCTGGCATGGGCATGGCAGGCATGAAGGAAGGTAAAGGCTCAACTAACTTCTAGGCATTACCAAGTTAGCACTGCAGTAATGACCCTGGAGTCTGGGCTCAAGAGAATACCAAGTGGACCAGGAAGAGCTTAGGAATCAGATCCATCAGTAAGGCCAGGTTTCGGTCATGTGGATTTGGCGAAAGTAACGTAAGGACTAGCAACATAAGGAAGCAACATGAAGACTGATTGAAAAACATGCCCTGTTTGAGATCTAATTGGTTTCCTTTTTTTTTTTTTTAATCTTTCATCTCTGTCTTTAACTTTTGAACATATGGAATAGTTATCATAACTGTCTTAATGTCCTGTCTGCTAATTCGAAGATCTGTGTTAGTTCTGGATTGCTTTCAATGGATTGATTTATCTCCCATTACAAGCTGTATTTTCTTGCTTCTTCACACACCTGGTAATTTTTGACTGGATGCCAAACATTGTGGATTCTACCTGTTAAGTGCTGGATAGTTTTGAATTCATAGAAATATTCTTGAGTATTGTTTAGGGACACAGTTAAGTTACCTGGAAATAGTTTGATCCTTTCAGATCTTGCTTCTTAGATTTGCTGGGTGGGCCAGAACTGTGCTCAGTCTGGCTGGTTATTTCCCACTAGGCATCCAAGGCCCTTCTGTATATTCCACACAATGCTCTGTGAATCCGGAGTTTTCCAGTCTAGCTGGTAGGAACTGGCATCATTCCTGGTCCTATGTGAGCACCAGAAATAATTCTTTCTGATCCTTTCAGATGGCTCTTTCTCTGGCCTCAGGTAGCTTCCTTAAACTGATCAGCACACAGCTGAATACTCAAGGGGACACCTTGTGTATCTCTGGAGTCCTTTCTATGGGCAACTGTCTCCTTCCTGGTATTCTATCCTGTGTCCTCCAGCTGCCTTACTCTTCCTGGACTCAGATCCATCTCCCCAACTCAGGAAGCCCACTGGGCTCCACCTGAGAGAGGGGAAGAGAGAGCATCCGAGAAAAGGAGCAACTTGTCCACAACAGTCCCCACCATTATACTCCATGGCCAAAATGGTGCTAGAAGCAGGAACCAACCACCCAGACCTGGACTCTGTTTGCCTTCATACCCCTCCCCCAGACCCTGCCAGGAAAAGAGCCTTTAAGATACCTTGGTGATACCTGTCAGGTTTCCCAGAAACAGTTAAGCCTGACTTCAGCCCCTCAGATTCATAGTGTTCCACGTGCCAGCCCCACGGAGTTCAGAGGCTAACCCCAATCCACACAAAAATTGTTATTCAGTGTACGTTCTTCCTTCACATGCAACAGAACTGTGATTTTGCCTCCAACATATGCAGGACACGTTTTAATAAATAATTAAGTACTAGATTTAAAATGGATTCTCACTTGAAAAGAACACCACCTTTAACTGAAGACAGAATTGGGTGGCGTAAGCCCTAAACAGAACAAGCCGCAGGCGAACAAAGCCTGCTTATGGACTCAAACAAGGGACACCATCTGGTAACACAAAGACAACCAAGCCTGTGAGATTAAAACCGCCAAAGCCAGCACACACTTTAACTTGTAATTTAATAAACTAAGGCAAATATTTGGGGAGAGACCAATGCTATAAAAATATCCACATGGAGGGCACCAACTGCAATTTGTGAATAAACAACAAAGTAAACAACCAGGGTGGCTCCAAGTCGATGGGCAACACTTAGGTCAGGCTGACCACCAGACCTAACAATATCCTCACGCTGGGACTAAGGAGGGAGACGGGGGC